>PVIA01011963.1:0-40903 GCA_004024845.1 Tonatia bakeri | reverse complement strand
CCCGATGAGGGCACACACACAAATGGGCACTTTCTTTAGGGCTGTCTTTATTTTTCAAATGTCCTAAACACATTCTCTAATTTGATCTGTCTTAAATAGCATTGAACTTATATTTTAAAATTTATTGGATTTAAAGTTAAATATTTGATATTTTAAAAACCAATGAGTGAGATCATCATATATTTTGTCAGTTGAGTTTTGACAAAGGTATTGAGGCAGTTTAATTGGAAAAGGATGGTTTTTTCAATAAGTAATGCTGAAACAAATGTATATTTATATTAAAAAATAAATCTTCACCTTTATCCAACATTATACACAAAAGTTAATTGAAATAGTTCATAGACCTAAATGTAAAGGCTGAAATTATAAAACATTGAAGAAAGGAGATAATCTTCAAAACTGTGTCTTAAAGTTTTATTAGGACATAAAAAGCAATAATAAAAATACATGAATTTGACATGACTAAAGCAAAAAAATGTGATTATTTGGGAGACATCATAGGAAATTGAATAAGCAATCAGATATGTGTTCATAAAACATATATCTCACCAAAACACCCCAAAACTTGAATAGAGAATATATAGACTGACAATTCAGTAGTCAAAAAACAGTTTAGCTTTTAAACTAGGCAATAATATGAACAGAAATTTCACAAAAGAAAGTATACGAATGCTCAAAAGCACACAAAAAGCTATTCAACATCTCTAGTCTCCAGGGAAATGAAAATCAAAACAACAATGGATATTACTACACACCCGTGAGATCAGCTAAAATGTAAAAACACTGACAGTACTAAGTATTGGTGAGGATGGGGAGCAACTGGAACTCTCGTACACTCAGTAGAAATATAAAACAGTCTAACTTCTTTGGAAAGCAGTTGAACAATTTCTTGGTAGGTTACTTGCACCACTACCATATTATACTTGACAATTTCACTTCTAAGTAATTAACCAAGAGAAATAAAAACACATATCCCTACAAAAATTTGTGCACGAATGCTCATAGGAGCTTTATTCATAATAGTTAAAAACCGGAAAGAACCCAAATGGCCATTAACTGTTGAGTGGATAAGAAAATTATAGTATGTCATACAATGGAATATACTCAACAATGACAAGACAAGAACTTCAAATACATCGTGCTGAGAGAAAGGAGGCAGAAACCAAAGACTTCATAATGTATGATTTTATTTCTACTTGATCATAAAAAAATCAAAACTGCTCTATCATGACAGAGAGCACAGCAGTAGTTTCCTGGGGTTTAGGGGAGGTGGAGATGGCTACAGGATATAAGGACAGTTTTGGGGGTGTTGAGTATAGTCTGTTTCTTAACTGAGGTAATTGTTATATGATGAGCACCTACATTTGTCAAAACTCATTGAAATGTACGCTTAAGGTGGAGGCATCTATTGTACGTAATTATACCTCAACAAAATGAATTTAAAATGAAAAATTAAACAAAACTAATCACAAGCATTTGAGTGATAGCATTTACTTTTTACCAAAGGTTCAAAACATATAAACCAATTTCTAAACCAAATTTTCTCATACAGTGAACCAGAGAAATATTACATATGAGAAAAATTCCACATCCTGACCATGTTCTCACTGCAGTTGGAGGCTCTGGGAAGTAATGGTGTATTGTCCTGTGAATAACAGAGAACAGGAGAGGAAGAGCTCCCTTCCAGTCCTGGGAGGAATCATCTGCTTCCTACTTAGTGCATTTTTTCCCCCAATCTGATGCCCGGAAGTAGGAAACTGGCCACTTGTCTACATGGCGCCAAAACTTTATAAATACTAAATTTGCTTCCTCATTTCTTCTAGAATTTCCACAGTTGTGTAGAATGTGGGGTAGATTGGCCTCCCACAGAGAAGGGAGAACAAAATTCCACACTGGCTTAAGAATTAAAGTATCTGATGCAAATGCAACTTTCTCTTAGTGTCTGGTGAAATGGCAGAGTGTGGAAGGATATAGACTGTATTTTTTTCATTTTGAGCATTTCATTGACAAATAGTGTGCATTTTATAACACAGCCTGCTGACATCTGTAATAAACAGGCTGTGGAACAGCTCGTGGGCCCAACCCCCTCGCCAAAAGCTAGATTCAAATGCCTTGATGCTGAGGGATGGGTGCCCATGGTGTGCAATGGAATACACATACACAACAAAAATGTGCACCAAGGGCTTCCCAGAGGAGTCCTGCAGGTTCTGAAGCAGAAGGAATTCACTGTGAGACTAAGCTCAGTCACCCTTTTGGAATTGGTAAGTTGGCTGGGGTGAATTTTTTGGTTCTATTTTCAAAGCCAATAGCTTCTTGCACAACCGTGTTTTAGGGAATAGGGGCAAACATCAAACTTTGTGTCTTCTTGGTGTCTTAGATTGTGAAGCAACAGATTTTATTTTATTTTATTTTTGTAAGTTTTTAAAACAAAGGGGCTGCCACAGCCCCCCCTGTGTGGAGCCCTCGGAGCAGCATTCATTGGCAGTTTTCATATGATCCTGGAGGGTCCCTGTAAATCAATGTTTGCCTTTGCCTCTGCCTGTTTGGGAGGTAGCAAACAGACCCGGCTGGTACATGACAATAGAACAGAAACACTGTCCTACATAACTGTGTATTAGTAGGTTGGGGCTGGTGCTGGAAGGCAAGGTGATCTGTTCCTGGCCAGATATCCTCATGAAAACAGGGCAGCTATTTTTCTCTGATGAAACAATGAGTAGAGAAGCTTCAAAGATGCTCAAGGTCACCTTTGGGGGCCACCACCTGGACAAACAGGCCTTCTCCCTAGGATCAAACCAGCTTTTGTTTTTCTTCATCCTGTCTTCAAAATATAGACAGTTTCCAAAGATTTATCCTAGGCTCTCATCTGTGCTCCCAGTGCTTGGCCTCCCACTCATCCCACGGCCTTATGTTTTATCTTCATCCCATCCAGTGCCTACTCTGGGCTGATGCTGCATCTGGAAAAGTGAATCTAACCACAGTGGGGTCCTCGGGATGCTCGTAGTGGTACAGGAAGCTTTACGCAGGCCCTGACTGGGTGGTGAGTATACGACCGAAGTGTGGTCAGAGTGCAGACCACCGTGATGGCCTGATAACGGGTGTGATCCAGGGTGTCAGGGGTGTGTCTGTATAGAGGTGATGATTTGAAAGATTTGATGATTTGAAAGATGAATGGGGTATTGGTCAGGGAGAAAGGGGTGGGAGAAAGAAGGCCATTCCAGGTAAAAGGATTATTATGAGTAAAGGCATCAAATAGCCTCGGAGAATTATAAATATATTGGCTTGATTTATAATATAATAGCAAAGTCCTATATAGAGTTTACTAAGTGCAAGGCACCGTTCAAGCTTTTTTCATACTCCTACCTATCCTTCAAAGCCTGGCCCAAATGATGCTTGCTCTACAAAACCTTTCTTGATTTCTCTTCTTGGAAACAATCTCCCTTGCTTCTGGAGTTTCATAGCATTTGACCTATGACATTTCTTTCTTTATCTCCTAGTATAGTTAATAAAGTATCTTTAATATCTTGTATGTTCTATAAGACTTGAGGGCCTGGATATAGGCAGATGCATCTTTCACCCCCCCCCCCATATGGCACCCAGCACAATGCCTTGCACATATTTGTTACTAAAAAAATTTGCAGCTGAATGAATGGATGAGTGAATGGTCTTTTCATGTGCTATTGTGGTATACTATCACCTTTTCCTTCTCAAAACCACTAGGTGAAGACTTTGGGTGGTGAGCACATAATGCAGTACATAGGCGATAGATACCAGAATTGTATACTTGAAACTTACATAATGTTATTAACCAACATTACCACAATACATTTAATTAAAAAAAACACTAGTTGAGATTTGAGATTTGATCTCCCTCTCTGAATTGTAGAACTTCTTTTTAGAGGATAAGATATTCCTACCCATGTCCAGGGTCATTTCGCAGCTTTGAAGTTGGCGCAGCTTAACCTTGTGAATCAAGCTGTTTTCATTCCTCACTGTCCTAAACTCACCTCCTTTCTATAAGCCCATTCGTGGAAAAGTTCTGAATCTTTGTCTTTCTACCTGCTGGATTCCAGGTTCCCCCTTGACACCAGGATGACAATGCCGTTCTTGAAATCCCCTCACCCCAGCTGATGAACTCCTGAGTTTCGCCCAGAGAATGTCCAGAGGGCCAGACTCCTGCTGCACGGTGTCTCTCTCCTCTCTTCAAGTTTCTGCACCTAGTTCCCTTACGTGCTCCAAGGCCTTCCCACATCTGCCCATGTCTCCCACTTCTTGATCTCCCCTTCCCAACTGTCCCCTCCAAAGTCTCCCACCACCTTGGTGACACAGACATCATGTCCATTTCCAGATCTCATTGTTTTCCCCTGGGAAAGCTTTAGTGTGTCTAAAACCAACTTTCTTTTGGTCTTACATTTTGAGTAACCCTAGGGTTTTTTCCATTCCATATATCATGAGAAGCACTTAGCTTAATGTCTCACATGGTAAGTAATAGTCATTTTCTGCAATTCACCTCCATGTCTTTGCTCATATTCTCTCCTCTCCCCATCATAGAAACTATTCCCTTAAGCTCCTTCAGATAATTTAAAGCTTGGACATTCATTTCATGAACATCAATATTAATCAAGCACACATTAGGGGCCTGGCATTGTGCACAGTTTGGTGAGGAAGACAGGTGTGTGGAGAGGACTCTGTATTCAGTGTGTGGGGACAGGGAGTAGGGGAGACAGGTATGTGCTGGAGGCGGTTCATCTAGGAACTGAACTGAGTTCAGTGTTGAAGGAGCAGATGGCGATCACCAGGTGCACAGTGTGGAATGGCAGAAGATAGGTAGATAGTGGTGGTCGATGGAACATTCCAGGCAGAATAGAGAGAGTATAGGACTGGTCTCATTGATGAAGTCCTTTCTCTCAGCATTATTGCTCTATTGCCTTGGGTGTTTCGCTTAATAGACATCTGGTCTCCCCAGCTCTATTTTAAGTGTCTTAAGAACAAATATGCTGCCACTTCCTGGGGATTCTGTGAAATTACCAGAAGTAGCAGGTGCTATTAAGAACAGATGATGGGTAGGTGTTGGAGGCGTGAGTGAAAGGTCTGCAGGGGTGGGCTCCTTTAAATCGAATGGAAGCTTTTGCTCCTTGTGTAAAGATAGCTTCACTCGTACCTTGAAATGATGAGTGAACAGACGATCAATAGCTTCTTGTTTCTGGCCTGGGTGTGGTAATGTCCAGGCCATTAATACGTTCTTGGGCACTTTCCACAGCCATTTGTTTCCCGAGGTTGCTCTGCAGCATTTCTGAGGTCCTTGGCTTGCTCCTCCGAATGTTTGTACACCCCGGGGAGGGAGGGCTCTCTCTTCCCTGTTTATGAACAAGGTAATGTATGTCAAATTGCCTTGGCTTAACCAGGCAATTGTGCACCTTTAAAAGGCACGGGGAAATGTTTCTCTGTGGTCAGATTGGCCCATAATGCACATCTGTTCTCTTGACTGAACTCCAGCATTCTGCCCTCGCTGAGCAGCAAACTTTACAACCTGTTCCTGGCTGGTGGCCCAGGCCCAGCACGAGTGTCTCTGTGTGGCCAGCCAGCTGGGTTTTGGTCTGTCCAGAGGCACCAGAGGATGACAGTCAAAAGACTCAAAATTTGTGGGTCCCCACAGCTTCAGGGTATCCCCAGAAAATCCATAAAGAGTCAGGAGGGACTTGGAGGAAAAAGAGGGAGAGGCAAAGATTTGCTGAGACAGAAGGCATGTTTGCTGCTGCCGGGAAGTTTGAGTGCAAATGGAAACCAAAACCTGCAGGGGTTTTTTCCTTTTAAAAAATGGCCCACAAGAGAATTCAACTAGAAAGACACATTTTTGTCTTTCCACACACTCCGCAATTCACCAAATTCTATGCATACATTCCACAGTTAAGTAAATCCTGTGACTAACATACAGCCACAACCAGTAACAGTGCAGTATTAAGCTCAGTTGTCCTCAAGGAGAATTTTATTTCCAAAGACCTTCAAAAGACACCCAACACCCCCATGACTTTTACCACCCCCACGACCTCCACTTCTTTCCCAGCTTCCATCACCGCTCACCTGGATTATTGCACCTGTTCTCCTTGCTTCTGCCCTTGCCCCGCCACAGTCTATTCTCCACCCAGGTGCCAGAATTTGCCTCCTAAAATAGGGCAGGGTTGCATCACATGTCTGCTCAGAATGCTTCAGTGGTTTCCCACCTGATTCAAAATAAAAGTCAGTATTCTCATATAGGCCATTAAGACCCTCGGCCACCCCTCCTCCTGTGAATCATGACCTCAATTCCTCCTTTCCCCATTGCTCCTTCTGCCCCAACCATGCTGACTGTCAGTTCCTTTGGCTGAAGTGCTCTCCCCGCAGATGTCTTTGGTTTTTCACTCAACTGGCCCCTTACTTAGGTCACTCCGTCACATCTTCAGGTCTTTGCTCTACTGTTGCCCCGTCAAGAAGTCTTTCTTGTTGTCCCTATTGGAGGCTGCCCTCCTGGTCATCCACTGCCCTGTTTTAGTTTCTCCACAGCCTTTACTACCCTCTGATATATTAGTGATGCTACTTTTTGGTTTTCTATTTATCTTCAGCTTGAATTTTGTTGGCTATTGTTCATGGCCGGATCCCCAATGCCTGCTAGGCATGTAGTTGGTGCCCAGTAAAAATCGGTGGAATGAGTGAATGGCTGGGAAAAAAATGAATCCTGAGAACAAAAGGACTTCATCTTAGGTTGTGAATGATAAGTAGCACAGGAATTAATATAGGAGAGCATAGGATGGAGACTGCAGCAGCAATCAACTCAATGTTCTCGTCGAAGTTCTACACTGCTTCTTGCTCAATTAAGAATGGAAAAACTCTTTCTTAAGGGGTTTCACAACGATGTGCTATGATAGTGGTGTTAGCTAATGCTCTGGTGGTAATCATACTGCAATATATACATGTATCAAATCAACATGTTATAGACCCTTTAAACATGCACAATGTTATATGACATCTCACTTTAAGAAATCTTCAGTGACAAAAAATGTGTTCAGGAGAATGGAGTTAGAAAGTTTAAAACATGCTACATGAGAAAAAAAATTACAACATGGGTAGTAAACCCCAGTTCCTACGGGACCGGACAGGAAGAGCCCAGCAGAGGAAAGCATCGGAAGGGACTAGATCAAGCCGGAGAAGAGAGGTCAGCCACATTCTCTTATTATAAGCTGATAACATTAGACATGAATACTCAAAAGGCCTATGAAATATACTTATTTATGCAGTACGCTCTGTAAACTTTTTAAAATTATTATTTTTATTTTTCAAATATACTCTTGAATAACCCTTTGATAAAGAAGAAAACAAAGGTAAATTACAAAAGTTTCTAAGCAGCAAGGGAAAGTAGAACACTGCGTACGAATCTGCGTGACAGAGTGAAAGCTGCGTGTACTCAGAGGGGAAGGCACGGCCTGCACTGGTTTTATCTGTAAACCACAGAGCAGCAAGCTTTTTCCTGTAAAGGGCCAGAGCTTTGGGGGCTGTATGGTCTCTGTCACAGATTTTTTTTTAACATTGTATAAAAAATTCAGAGAACACTACCTGCTGCTCAATGGCAATGAATTTGAAAACCTAAACAACTTCCTAGCAAACATCACCAAAATTTACCCGAGAAGAACTGATGCTTGAATAGGCCAATTACCAGGGAAGAAAGTTTATTGAAGGTTTATCATTGCAAGGGCACCAGAATCAGGTGGGTCTACATACTCCTTTCAAAACTGATGATTCTACTAGTTAAAAAACAACAACAACAAAATCAAATCAAAGCAAAACAAAAACCCAACCATCTAGGCCATAGAAAAAGATGGGAAGTCTTGTAAATCCTCTTCTTAAAAGGTAAAGAGCTAAATGTTCCAAAACAGGAGTGGGAAACAAGTCTTTATCTTGAGCTCCAGCCGAGATCGGTGGGCGGTGTCTGCTTGAAGCTCCGGTGAAAGGCATTGTGGGCACAGCTGGGATCCAGGGGGGAAAAACTGGGATCTGATTGGCCGTCGCTGACTCAGCTTGGAATATGAAGTCAGATGGATCTTACGGGATATTTTCCACAGAGCCAGGAATAATTACTCCATGATGTCTTATGGATTTCTGATCAATTTAAGAACACTTACATTCCGTAAAATTTATGCTCCTCTAATGACCACTCAGTAGCCCCAAGAAAATCATCTAGATTAAGCTTCCAGACCGAAATCTAACCTTGCATTAATCATCACTGCTATGGGTGTAGTGAATGTATTAAAAAAAAAAGAAAACAATAAGCTCATGGGAAACTTCTGTGTTTGAGGGCCATCAAGAGCGGATCATCTTCCCTGCCTTTGATGCTTTTGCTGATTTGTAGCTGAATAGAAATCTTCTCATTCCAGTGATTAAACATCAGCCTCAGGGCTTTCTTTTCCTAATTCACCAGATGCGAGTTTTACTTCCGGTGGACAACTCCTTCACGTGGCTGTGCTGACGACCCTGCCTGGGCACTTCTACGACAGCTCCCCCTGCAGGTAGGAAGAGGAAGAAAGGGGCCGGCTCCGTAGGGAGGAAGAAAGAAGAGCTGCCAGTGCAATGAGTAAATCTTCATTATTATAAAAAAGGGAATCACGCTTTTACTCTCCTCGTTTTTATGATGAAGTAAAATAAAATGGAAAAGAGGAGCGAGAGAAATGATTGCTTAGTAAACGACTTCAAACCCAGCACGTGTTTATTTAAGCGTCTCTGTGCAAGCATAACCCTGGGTGTCCGTTAAATCAGCAAGCATGTCAGTTGGCACTTCTGGTTACAGACCATTTTATGGTCATACATCATTCATAGCCGCAAAAGCCATTTGCCCTCTGTCACCCGACCAATCAGGAGCCCGAGGAGCCAGCAGAGAGGAAGCAGAGCAGGAGCCTAGCAGGTTTCTCCCGACTCCTCTGAATTCTCACAACCTGGTTCAGCAGAATGTCACAGAAAATTAACTCTCTTGGGTTATTAAGAACCCCGCCTTCCCCCACTCCCCATTAAAGAGCGATATATGATTTCAGGCTAATATTTACCCCACTTCAAGCAACACCTTGTGACATGTGGGGCAAAAGTGCAGCAGGCGTCACACACAACTCCAGTGTCATGATACCTGCTGGCCTGAACCTCTCCAGTGAGGACATGGATGGGGCACTGCTCTCCAAGCCTCCGTGATCCACTCCTAATGCCCACTTGGAGTAGATTTCAAATTGGTGTGAGCATCAGCCATTCAGCAGATAACTTTGATCTGCCCTTGCTTCACTCTTGCAAGTTCATTTTTTTTTTCACTCTTTGCCCCCTCACTATAATTTTGTTATTGCAACCGAGATGCCTGCCAGACCCTGGTAACCACCCCAGGCCTTGCAAACCGTGAGCCTTTGGGTTCCTCCCAAATGCCTTTGCCTCTGGGATGGTGTTTCCCTCCAAACGCCTTCTCACATCTAGGGTCTTCCCTTCATATGTACTATTTCTTAACTCTTTCTTAGTGCACATCTTCGTTTGCGAATAAGGCTCAGCAGCGGTGGTCACAGCCTCCGCGGGTGCCAGGGCAGCCTCATCTGGCCTCATCTGGCCGCCCCACTCCATCTCTGCTTGGGCATTTCTCGTGTCTTCCAGCCTCTCCAGTCATAACAGGCTAGGATCAATTTTCCGGTGGCAGCTTGGAAATAATAGTGTGAAATGTGTATTAATACAGAAATATATTGTGAAACTGTCCTTAAACAAACAAATGAGCCACTTTAAAATATTACTGCCATAAATGACCATGACAGTAGCACAGCACATATAATAAAAAATAACTGCTGAAGAGAAGCTGCTGAATTACTATAGTAATAAACCAGATGTGATTATTATCATTTAACACGGTCATTGAATACCATGAATCCCTGAAGCCATTAAAATATTTATGATTAAACATTTGCTATTCTTTATAACAGAACATATAGTTGGGTACTAAAAAACTGTTAAAGGGTTATTTCAGCTAATATATGCCAGTTCTATAATGGAGGTCAACCAACATTGCCTGAATCCTTTCAAAGAGGGACGAACAGCTGCCTCTCCACATCTTGACATATTTCAGGGTGTTCGTGCTGGTATGACACACCCTCATGGCACTGGGAAGGGGGTAGCAGCTACACACTACTAAGGTAAAATATGTTCCTGTTGCGTGTGCTCATGAACAGATGTGGGCTTAGGGGCTGTTCTGGTCATTCTTCTAGGAAAAAGCAGATGCTGCAGATGCTGTCCAAGGCCTCCTCGTATCCCCTTTGCACTTGTCTTGAACATCCTTCTGCGAGCATATCCCCTAGAGGGCCTTCCCTGGGTCAGCCAGAGCCTGAAGTGCCAGGGAATTAATGCCCCTGGGAGCAGTCCTCAGTCCTGGTGGGTGGAAATATGTCAGCCAAGCTTATGGACAGACCTCTCTTTTCAAAATCTGTGCCTTGGCCGTGCTCTTGATACCTCAGGTTGCTTTTCTGATGACTGTTTTCTGTTAGAACTTCAGTCACACATAAGGATGGGCTGGTGGTGTTGGATAAATAGTATCTCCTCAAATGTAGCTGTGGATACTTCTGGACCACAGGGCCAGTCTTCCAGGATGTTGGCTTCCCACCTCTCTTTCTGTTTCTCGGTGGTTCTAGCTCCATTCGTGGATGAGGGCTGTTGCCAGACAGGGACTCAGTCACCCGTGGGGCATCCTGGCGACAGCCTGGGATTGGAAAAGGAGCATCAATGAGAATTCTTCATCACTGTCGCTTGGGGCTTACCTGAATATTTTAATTATTCATGCTCCTAGAATTGGCTATTTCTTTTAAAATGGATGCCAGCAGCAATTGCCTTTCCTTATATCTTTAGACGTAAATATCTTCCAAGAAATAAGATGCTTGAGTTGTTCAAACCCTCTAGGGGACGATGTAGCAAGAAACAAAAAACACATTTTGGAGAGAGATCTGGGTTTGCATCCCAGATCCGTTCCTTACCTGGTGTGTGTATGTGTTACATACACATCATAGAACTCTCTGGAGCCTCCTAACTTGCCAGAGGCTCAGTTTTCTTGTATGTGGAGTGACCATAGTAATTGTATAAATTGCTATAATGTTTATAAAGCATTTATATATACTACCTTATGAGTAATAGGTATTTAATAAAAATTGATTTATTAAATGATGAATGAATGGCGAATTTACTCCCTCTGAAGCTGTTTCCACACTATCACGGTGACAACTCAATTCTTGGCATAAGATCTTACCTGTTGGGAACCCATTTGGTTCCCAGCATGTTTCTCTCTTGCTTCCCATCATATGATTTTGGCAGTGTTATAAATCTCTGTCATGTGGGTTCTATATTTGTCCTTCTACTCCCAAGTTACATTTGTATAGGTCCATCCTGTTCTTGCTGTGGTTTCACATTTGTAAATTTAATAACCTGGGCCATGGTTTGATGTATGTACAGGAAAACTCACAAAGCCTCAGAGTGGAATAAAAAACATTTTCGAAGACCCCTGCTGGCTCAGTCAACCTTAATGAGCTATTAGGTCATTAGAGACTCTGCTATAAATTAGTCATTAGATCAGCAACCATTCATTGATGACAGGGTTCTCCAACTTAAAGGGATAGTGCTCTTAAATGCAAATGAGCCACAGCTGGCATCTCTGAAATACTAAAAAATGTAGCTCCATGTCGTGTTTTCCACTTGTCACTTATTCCAAAACCTGAAGTGAGGGTTCATCTAGTGTAGCTGCTTAAATCTTCAGGTTACCTTGACTTAGTAAGAATTTCCAATGAAAGAACTGAGGGCTTGTAGTTTACATGTAGATATGTAGCCCAGGTGGGGTAAAATGAGCTCAAACCCTCTCATCCATGTGATATATGAGTATCATTGCCTTGCCCATGTTTCTGTGACTTTCTAGGGCCTCGAGTACTTGGGGGTCTTTGCCTCTAATACCTTGTCCATGCTGACTTCTGGATCTCTCTTAAACCCCAAGGTCACTATTTCTTCTCTGCTCTGTGGCCACTGAGACACCTCATTTCCTTGAGAGTCTCTAATGACTACTCGTATAAAGCAATGTCTCTAGACCTACAGTGACAATTCTGGGGGAGTGTGTCTGTGCAAATGTTACCTAGCGACCCCGCTTGGGAGATAACTGCTAACTAAGAACTGAATATTGAACATCATTTTTGGTCATTGTTCCTCTATGAGACCCACATCAAGCTAAACCTCTTTGCAAACTGTTCTCCTAAATAGCTCCCATCACCTGCTCTGTCCCTCTTCTTCAAATACGGCTTTCCCCCTCTCTCTGCTTCTCAGGCTGCTCCCGGAACCTCAGCATCTGTCCAATGTTACTAAGCAGAGCAATTCACCTCTGTCTTGGACCCCATCTGAAGGCACCAAAATGGCCCATCTAAGTATTTGCTGAAATTAAGACAGTCTTTTCCCTTAAGTTGAATTCTGCTACAGCTAAACGAACAGATGATTGTCCTTGAATATTTGTGACATTTGTCTAAGTAATCAGAGATCATGTGCATTAATGCTCGATTATATCATTACTTTCAGGAGTTGAGTTGGAGGACTCCGTTACCCACACTGTGTCCACCAGGACCGAGCACTTTCTGGAGTGGACGGGTCTCCTGAGGGTGTTTTGTTGGGTAATAGGTAGAACCAAAACTTGTCTCTGTGGGAATGCATTCCTAAAGCTATAACGAGCAAATATGACTCATTTTAAAACATTCTATTTAAAAATGTTTCCTATCTTTCAATGAAGGTGAATGCTATTGCCTTTTGGATATTGGTTAGGGCACTTTGGAGGAGCATTCTTCTGCTGGGGCCGTCCATGACTCAGTGCAGGGGGAGGAATCCTCTTCCAAAGTGGGTAGAACCTACCCGTCGGTTCTTTCTGCCCTGGAGAAGTTGGTGTTTGACAAAGAGTCAACTGTCAGAGATTTCTACTAGAGCGAGCCTATTAATTTAAGTTCATTTATCTTTACATTAATGTTTCAAAAACAACATCGTTTAATTTTCTGTATTAAAAAGCAGTAGAATTACAGGGTAAGCTTGTGTCTTCTAAAAGGTGAAATGTGGTTCTCTAATATTAATTTCTTTGGGAATCCTGGGGTGGTGGTACTTAGCAATAATGGCAATATTTCCTTTCCAATTCTTTCTAATCGAGTTGTTACTTTTTGTGAAGGTCAGTGCAAAGCCCTCCTGTACATCATCTGTTATTCTCATAGTGCCCCCTTGAGACAAGTATTATATTACCTCTTACTTTGGAGGAAACTGATCTCTTACATATCTTTGCCCCCCCTTTTTTTCCTGGAAGGCTTCCCTGTCTTTCTCTGCTGCCATACCTGTCACATTTTACTGAAAATGCTTGTCTGTTGGCCCCACTAGACCAGTGAGGCCAGGAATCATGTCTATGTCACCAGCTGTTACCCATTGTGCCTGACTCAGCACCTGGCATATCATAGGTGCCTCATAAGTATCTGTTGACGCACTGGATGGATGAATGGATCAGTGTAGAGAGGAGGAATAGCTTACACGACATGAGTGGGTAGGATATAAAACTGAAACTGAAGCCCATGGTTGTGGGATCGTTCAGCCCAAGGTCTCAAATGTCATGTAGAAATTTCCTTTACCCCATGCCTAGTGCCCAAATCAAAACAATATGTTGATATGAATGGTAATATCCTTTTGGCTGCCAAGGTGAACAGTTTTAGTCTTTGTGGAAATTTAAGCTCCACAGCAAAGCATCTTTGGGGAAAGGCTGCATTCCTCCAAGGCTCTGTCCAGAGAGCTTTGTACTGCGCCAGTGGGAAGTGTTAAAGGAAGGAAAACACGGAGTCAGTCTAAAACCCTGTGTTGTTTCCAGCCCGAGAGGTGCCAAGACCCACCCTTGGTGCGCCCTGAAGGACCCCAGGCCAAGCCTCCTCCAGACCATGGTCCAAGCTCCAAAGAAATCACTTAGAACTCCATGTCTGGCCTTGAGAAAATCTCAATGGTCCAAAGGCAAAGGGGTGGAGTGGGGTGAGATGATGCAGAATTGAGGACGGTAGGGTTTGTGCAGAATTTCTTTCCTTAAATGAAAAGCCCAAATAAAATAAATAAATGAAAACATAAATCACAGTGTCTTCTCTGGGCTCCTGGCTGGTGGAAAACAAATTAGAAAGCGCTTGAATGAAAGGCATATTGAAGAAGCTTGACTTGAATTAAGTGGTTCTATATTTTAAAAGCACTTTGTTGGGTCCTGTAAAAATAGCAAATAAAAAGGTAGTAATATCCCCTGGCTCTGCCAGGCAAATAACAGTAATAAAGTAAGCTTAGGGTGGAGGGCATTGGAGAGTATAAACTTCAGCAGAAGGGAAAAGGGAAGCATGTGGTTTAGAAACACTTCCATTTCTCCCTTAATAATTAATGACGAGGTGCTGTGTTTTCCAATAGACATCATGTGTCTTTCTAACAGCACTCACTTTCCTCTTAAGATGGCCCCACATGAAATTTAAAGACATAACTTGACATTTTTTCCTTTTGACAGGCAACCTAGAGGAGTTATTTCAGGGCGATCAAATAGTTATAATTTAAGATCCATTTTACAATCCCTTTCTACGTAGTCTGAAAAAAAAGTCACAATGAACGTGGCAGCAAGCGTCCATCTCACTTGTCAATAGTTTATTTATAGCTCCTTTATGACCTGCTGTGCTATTATTTTTTATATATATACTTACAAGAGTATTTACTGAGGCCTTGTTTATAGCAGAAAAAAAGGAAGTCACCTTGAATGTGTATCAATGTGGATGACTGCAGAAATTGTGGTTTATATGTAATAAAAGATTTAATTATGTAAATGTTAAAATAAACATGCTATTATATTTTGACCTATAATGTTAGGGGTGGTAATTTGAAAAACCAAATTTTAAAGTAATATATGTAGTGATCCAACTTTAAAAAATACTTTATTAAATTTACTGGGGTGACATTGGCTCACAGGGTCATGTAGGTTTCGGGTGTACCTTTCTATGGTATATCATCTGTATATTGCATTGTGTGCCCACCGCCCAAATCAAGTCATCTTTTGTCACCATATATTTGGCCCCCTTTTTCCTTTACTAAACACCCCACCCCTTTCCCTCTGGTAACCACCATACTAGTGTCTGTATGTGTCTATGAGTTTCAATTTTATATCCCATATACGAGTGAAATCATATTGTTCTTAGCTTTTTCTGACTGACATTTCACTTAGCATGATATTCTCAAGGCCCATCCATGTTGTCGCAAATGGCAGTGTTTCATCTCTTCTTATGGCTGAGCAGTATTCCACAGTGTACATGTACTGTATCTTCTTTATCCAGTCCTCTATCCCAGGACACTTTGGCTTTCTCCAGGTCAGTGGCCATGCGGCCACTGTGAATAACGCCGCAATGAACATCGGGGGGACATAGTGGGGAGTGTAATCTTTGCGAATGTTTTCTAGTTTTTCAGGTAGACACCCAGAGAGGGATTTCTGGGTCATATGGTAACTCTATTTCTAGTTTTTTTAGGAACCACCATTCCATTTTCCATAGTGGCTGTATCCATTTACACTCCCACCAGCAGGGTTCCTCTTCTCCACAGCCTCTCCAACACTTGTTGTCACCTGTCTTGTTGATAATAACAGTGCTGATGGGTGTGAAGTGATATCTCATTGTAGTTTTGATTTGCTTTTCCCTAATAGCTGAAGTTGAACATATTTTCATCTACCTGATGGACATTTGTATGTCTCTTGGGAGAAGTGTCTGTTTAGGTCCTCTGCCCATTTTTTAATTCGTTTGTTTGGTCGGTGTTCAATTGTATGAATTCTTTATACATTTTGGATGTTAACCCCTTGTTGGAGCTGTTGTTTGTAAATATCACCTCCCATTTTGTCAGTCACCTTTTTGTTTTGTTGTCAGTTTCTTTTTTTGTATAAGCTTTTTAGTGTGCTGCTATTAATTTAGAAATAAACATTAACAGGAAAGCTTAGATATTTTTGCAGATATATAGAGGCTTGAGCAGTGAGTCTTACAATAATGGTTATGGAAGAAGATAACACAGGAAAAGTTACTAGGCAAGAGCTAAATGAACTTTCTTCTTGTTACAAAATGTTTAGGTCCTTTTGTTTGTAAATGGCAGGTGGGTTGTACAATACCAATGTAATTTCAGAAAGTCATCTTCGGAATGTAATAAACATGTCTGCAATAATAGGATTTAGCAAATAGCAGAATGCATTCCAGACGCCCTTTGATTGTGCATACAGAACAGAGAATTTAGCTATAATTGGCTATAACACAGTTAGGGACAGAAAATGACACACAGTGAAGTTGGGTGATGTAACAGCTCTGATTAGGGATGGTACATTGCAGCTGAGTGCCAGAAATAGAGAGTGTCTGGTGATACTGCACCATCTCCCTCCCTCCCTCTCTCTCTCCCGTCCTTCCTTCCTTCCTTCCTTCCTTCCTTCCTTCCTTCCTTCCTTCCTTCCTCCCTCCCTCCTTTCCTCCCCTCCCTCCCTGTCTCCCTCCCTCCCTGTCTTCCTCCCTCCCTTCCTCCCTCCTTTCCTTCCTTCCTTCTTTCCTCCCTTCCTTTCTTTCTTCCTTCCTTCCTTCTTTCCTTTCTTCCTCCCTCCTTTCCTCTCTCCCTCCCTCCCTCCCTATCTTCCTCATTTTTTTCCTTTTTGTTTAACTGAAGTATCATAATTTAGAGTAGAAAATTTATTCTATTATTTTTCAACGAATCAGTTGTCAGCCAAGACTCCATTCTCTTCAGAGACTAACAACTGTATGGAAAAGGGAAGTAAGAGCCCACAGAGAATTGACTTTTGGAGACTAGATGTAATTTGAATCAAGAATTATAATAGGAAATAAACCATTACAATAAACAAGGAAACATGTATACAATTACTTTCACTGTGTAATTTTATTCACTCTAGTTGAGAAAATAAAAAGATAATACTGACCATAGCACCTGGGTATTTAATGCAAACTGTAAAATCTGTTATATTAAACAAAGTCAAAAGCAATGTGAAAGATCTTGAATCTATTCAAGGCATGCACCTCATTACAGACTTAGCAAATTAAAACACAAATAGGATTAGAAAAGAAGAATGTAACAATCTCCCACTACAGTCCCTAGAGCATTAAGTCATAAATTGGGTTTGCATTAAATTGCGCCTGCAGTGTTGAATTCAGGGGAAGAGCTGTGGGCTGGAGATAAACCATGCTGGGCTGCTCACCAACTCTGGCAAAGCCATGTTTTCTGAGACATGCAGTAAATTTGTTAGAATATAGCAGGTCCACACACACACAAATGAGCACTTAATATCTTAATTTAAAAAATGTCGGTGTCACGCCATATGTGGCCTGCACAGATATAAATGCAGACAAAAATCTCCATGTGAAATGGAGCTGTATTACCTATGGAAGTTTAAGGCCATTTCCCTAAATGTATAGCTTAATGTCAGTTGTAAATTTGTTTATAAACTCTCAACACAGAGTTTTTGAAGAATTTTGTTTTGTTTTTATTTTTAATTTTGTTTGTTTGAATGATTGATTTTGCAAAGGAAGAAAGAAAAAGGAGAAAGCAAACCACCCCTTTAGAGAACACACGTCGGCTTTTAGAATATCCAAAGGAATGTTCTCTTTTATTCCACGTGAAGATTAGACCTTAACTATTCTGGCTGATCACTAGAAAAACACACATAAATTATTTTAAAAAGCAAGCAGGTATACTTAATCACTTTTTAAAAAATGATTCAGGCTTTGAAAAACACCATGCGCTACATGGCACATTTCTTCCATAACAGGGTTCCTCTGCTGGGTTTGTCTCCTGATCCCTAGCGCGAGGGAGGCTAACTCTGGAAAAAAGGAGGTTGTTCTGACTATTGTATGGCGCCCTCATGTAAATTCATACCTGCCACCTCTTTGCACATGGGCAGGCCAAATGCAGAGAGCTGGCTGCTAGTCCTATTTCCTCAAAGTCACGTTCAGGTACAGGAGTCAATCAATATATTTTATTTTTCTCTGACTTCCTAGGATTGTTATGAGGTCAATGTTACGATGCCTAGGTGCTTCAAAATGTGAGTCTCCCCGCTCTCACTTCACCACTGAGTGGAAGCCAGGAAAGCAACATTTTCATGGCCACCAGCTTTGCCGGTGCCCCCAGAGAAAGTGTCACCTCTCGTGCTCAGGGACGTGCAGGAACTCTGGGGTTCTGTGGTGAACTATGTGTAGACCTTGCTGTTAGGGGAAGTCCACACATCCTCTACCCCCATTTCTTTTTCCTTCCTTGCCTCTGGGTTCCCATGCTCTGCCTCCCAGCCCAGCCCTCATAGCTGCCCTGGCCTCCTGGCAAAGGGTTTCTCCATCACACTTAAAAGCAGACAGTCTGTTTCCACTGGCATTGTCTGTTTTTAAAAGCTTATTTGGAAGTCTAAATGCCTCCCATTTTGGCTTTAGTAAGACAAATATGGGCGAAAGCACACAGTGCCCCTTAAGTATGATGGATACCCAGGACCCGCTGAAGTTTCCCATAGCCAAAGTCAGGCTTGTCCTGGTGGCCGTTTTTCTGCCGCGTTATTTATGTGGTGGTTTTACTTCTAATTATGGCTCATGATGGCTGTTAGTGCTGAGCAGTAAGAGAGCAAACTGCATTGTACTGCTATTTAACTCCAGCCCATAAAACGGGTGATAAAGCTGAGGGCTTCACACTGAAACCAAACCAAAAAAAAATGTAACTTTTCTGTGACAGGCTCACATCACTTCTGCCATTCGGAGGCTGGAAACTTTCACCCAGGAAACACCTGGAGGCAGGTGACTTCTGAGGACAGGCCGTCTCAACTTTCAGTTCCGGCTTCACCTTTAAGTAATCCTTTATTGAGGACAAAACAACCCTGGACCTCAGACATAATTAACACGTGCCAGGTTTAATCAGAACCCACGTACTTCATCGTTTGGGAACTAATGAAAACAAATAGATGTTACCCAACACTGTAAATAATGAAAGGCCTTTTGTTGTCCTCAATTTGGATTACTATTTTTTGATGCTAAGAAGCATGTCACCTGGTGTGCATGTAAACAAAAAAGACAAATGGCTAAGATGAGGATGAGTTGTCCATAATCTGATTGAAGCGACAGAGCTGGCTCCTGGGAGAACCGCATGGGGCTTAATTATTGGGTTGTTGTTCTTAATGCGTCTAATGTTCACTCGTAAAGAAATCAAGAAAAATGTTAAGAGGTTACTGATATTTCACTATGGCATTGGGTTGTCGGAGCTCCTGACAGGGAAAGAAGATGCTCTGTGACTGGAATGCGATGTCCAGCCCCATAAGTTAATTTGCCCAAATGATATTAGGTGGCATTTAAAACCTAAATCTGCCCCAGTTCAGTCACTCTGCTGGAAGAACCCTCAGGCACAGCGCAAGGCCATGCTTGGTTTGGGTGACGTTGTGATGAGACCAAATGGCTGGGAAACGCCCCTTTTCCTCTGTTTTGTCAGTTCGTTTTCCTTCTTGGCAGAACGTTTCTGGATTTAAACAAAATGTCTGCTAGCGTTTGATAATAAATACATTATTTAAAAGCCTGTGGCTACTCTAGCCTGCTGGGTATCAGGGGGAAACTTACACTCGCTGTTGAGTTCTACAGGGCTCATTTGGGCGAATGTGATGATTTTCATCCTCTCTTTTCTTCTGTAGTGTGAGTTTCATGGTCCTGTGTGTGATTGTACGTATGCGTGAGTGTGCATGTGTGCATTCACACACACCATCGCTCATACTCTGTGGTCCTGCAAATTAGCGGTCTGACTGTGTGCATTGAGCATTGCCTTCAGGTTACCATTATCAAGGAGCCTGCAGGTCTCCTGGTACATTTTAGGGTACCCCAATGACATTCAGCCATTAAGAAACCCCAAACCGGACAACTGGATTCCAGATGAACAGGAACTGGGTTATTCTGCTTATTTTAAACCAGCCATCCAAATGGTTTTAAATACTCTTAGTCATCAAATATATGCAAGGTTGGGCAAAAGTAGGCTAATAATAATCATGAATAATATAATAATAAATAACAATACAAGAATAGACTGCTTTGTGTACTCACAACTGTAAACCTACTTTTCCCCACCCTGTATGTATTGAGAGCTCAGTGTGTTCTAGTGTCCCATTTTACAGGTGAGAAAGCTGAGGTTCAGAGAGAGTAAATTACTTCTCCTGGATCGCTAGCCGAGTGGTTAGTCTGCTGACTACTTAATCCCAACTTTGAACAAAATCCTTTTGATTCTCCCATCCATGTTTCCACCACCCTCTGTGCCTCAATCAACAGTTAAACCTTCATGTTGTAACAAATACTAAATGTCTCTGTCTGGCCCCTTTTTTTTGATAGGGTCTATAAATCTGGCAGAAACAGGTGATTGACCTTCTCCCACACAAGGAGAAGCAGCAACTTACATGGTTTCAAAGTCCTTCCCAGTTCTCTGCTGTGCCTGCCTCCCTTTTCCCTCGTAGAGCAGCTTTTGCTTCAGTCAGCTCCCAAGCCCAACAGACTGAGGTTGGATTCCCAGGGACACAGGAAGGACATTCAGGAAGAGAGGAATTGAGAGAGAGATGGAGAGTGCTGATCCTTTCTGTCTTTTCCAAGCTTTTTCTTCTTCTCTTGGCTCATTTTAGAGCCA
Source organism: Tonatia bakeri (assembly GCA_004024845.1). Taxonomy (NCBI): domain Eukaryota; kingdom Metazoa; phylum Chordata; class Mammalia; order Chiroptera; family Phyllostomidae; genus Tonatia; species Tonatia bakeri. Next base: position 20,206 of record PVIA01011963.1, on the reverse strand, counting down.
CATTGTCATACATTGGCACTCCTACCTGAAGGCAGAGAGAGGAAATGAAAAGAGATGGAACCAAACCACAGCTGTGATGTTAATAGGCCACTGATTTTAAAAAAATGATGGAGAATGAGGCTGAAACTAAGCTGCTTTCTCTTAGAAAATGCTGGCAGTAATTTTAGTGGCAGTTTTTGGCATCTGAATATATTAGCTAAAGGATTTGAATATAATGAGATATGTAGTGTGGTGGAGTGGAGAGAGCCCAAGATTCACTGATACAATCCAGGTGAGTTTGGATTGTATCAGCACTTCACTTTTGTGGACCTTAGTTTCCTTTTTTGCACCGGGTGCACATCAAGCCAGATGACCCCTGAGATTTCCTAGGAAAGTGGCAAGAAGCAGGACGGATCACCTGCACTGACCTCAGCTGATTGGTCTGAATCTTAGCTCTGTCACTCAGTTTATGCAGGGATTGTATATACTGGAGTGAGTCATTTCACTTCCCTGGGCTCAGTTTCCCCCTCTGTGAAATGGGAATGAGATGTCTACCTCAGAAGGTCCTTAAGGGCTTTAGATTGGCTAATGCATGGACAGTGTCTGGAGAAAGCATTTTCCCAGGGCCAGAAGGGAGAAATGGTGAGTGGGGTGCTTTAAAGGTCAGTGAGGGAAGATGGCTGGTCTATGAAGAAGTCTGGCCTTGGGGTAGATGTAGGGCTCTGAATGACCCTTGCCAAAGGAGGAGAAAATGAAATCACTCTAGTAGTGGGACAGAAAACTGGATGCCTTGATGACAGTCTTTGTTGGGAACATCACCTTTGGGAGAAAAAAAGAAATCTCAGAATGCCCTGTCTCCTTGCTATTGCTTTTCATTTCTTCACTCTTTATTTTTAATGAAGATGGGAAGGTTTGTAACTTTGACAGTTCCATTTATTTCTACCATTTTCATCTCAAACAATACAATGAACAGCAATTATTTCCACACGTTTCCACTGCAGCTGAATAAATGTCAGTATTACTTAAATATGTTCTGTGTACTCTGTGTTGTTTCTTCTGTCTCTGTCTGTCTGTATCTCCCTTCCTCTACCTCCAACCACCAAACCATCCCCCTCTACTTCCTCTTTTTGTCTCCATTCTCCTCCTCCCAGTGGGGCACAGGAAAACCCAAATGACAGAGTTGAATGGAAGGGGTTGAACCCATGACTAGGAACCACATGCAGGAAGAAGTCCAGGAAAGCAAATCCTTTCCAGAAGGGCTCAAGGAGGACCCTAATGAACAAGAGAGGACACATTCCATTCCTGGGCTCATTGTCCAATACCTCCAGGCCACAGGGGGCACCCTAGCTGCTTCTGTAGTTAGGCAATCTGACCAGTCCCTATTAGTACCAAGCAGAGGACAAAGGATCTTGCACCTGAGCAAAGGGAATGATATGACTCCCAAGCTTCAATTCTCCCCAGGGTTCCTCCTCAGGTGTCACTCACCCTGGGGCTCTGTGGACACACCATGTCCTAAAAAGGCATCAGGAACTTTTTTTGTATAATCATGGTCAAAACCTTGTATTTGTTTAGGATTTGCTTCCATAGGTAAAAATATAGTTAAAATGTAATATTATATTAGTTTCAGACTTACAGTCAAGATGGAGGCACTGGTAAACACACTTTGCCTCCTCGCACAACTACAGAAAAAATTACAATCAGACCTCAAAACAAATAACACCCAGAACCATCAAAATATCAAGCTGTATGGAAGTCCAACAACCAAGGATTTTAAAAAGCCACATTCATTCATATGAGTGCCTTTTCTACAACAGGCCATGCTATTAAGACAGGGAGTCAAAGTAGCTCTACCTAATAGACAGAAACAAACACAAGGAGGCTGCCAAATAAGGAGACAAAGAAATATGGTCCAAATGTAAGAACAGAACAAAACCCCAGAAAAGAACTAAATGAAACAGAGATAACCAACCTATCAGTTGCAGAATTCAAAACACTGGTGATCAGGGTGCTCAAAGAATTGAGTACAGCAACAGCATAAAAACCACCCAGGCAGAAATGAAGCTTGCATTAAGTGAAATAAAGAAAAGTCTATAGGAAACCAACAATGGAGGGGATGATGTCAAGATTCAAATAAACAATTTGGAACACAAGGAAAAAATAAACATTTGACCAGAACAGCAAGAAGAAAAAAGAATTTAAAAAAAAATGGGGATAGTATAAGGCGCTTCTGGGACATCTCCAAATGTACCAACATTTGAATCACAGGGATGCCAGAAGGAGAAGAGAAGAGCAAGGAATTGGAAATCTACTAGAAAAAATAATGAAAGAGAACTTCCCTAATTTGTTCAATGAAATAGACATGCAAGTCTGGGAAGCACAGAGATTCCCAAACAAGATGGATGCAAAGAGGCCAACCCCTTGACACATCATAATTAAAATGCCAAAGGTTAAAGATAAAGAGAGAATCTTAAAAGCAGCAAGAGAAAGGCAGAGAATTACCTACAAAGGAGTTCCCATTAGACTGTCAGCTGATTTCTCAAAAGAAACTTTGTAGGCCAGAAGGGAGTGGTAAGAAACATTCAAAGAGATGAAAAGCAAGGACCTACACCCTAGATGACTCTGCCCAGCAAAGCTACCATTTAGGATGGAAGGGCAGGTAAAGTGCTTCCCAGACCAGGTCAAGCTAAAGAAGCTCATCATCACCACGCTGTTATTACATGAACTGTTAAAAGGACTTATCTAAGAAAAAGAAGAAGGTCAAAACTATGAGCATTAAAATGGCAAAAAAAAAATCACAACTATCAACAACTATATCTAAAAAACAAACTAAGCAAACAGCTAGATAGGAACAGGATCCAGAAGCAAACAGGAACAGAATCATAGAAATGGAGATCACATGGAGAGTTGGCAGTGGGGAGGGGGAAAAGGGAGAATGGGGGAAAAGGTATAAGGATAAAGTAGCATAATTGGTAGGTACAAAATACAGGGTCTGGCACAAATAATGCCCCTTTTTATTACAAAATTTTTTATTAAAAAATCATAAGCATATAATTCTGTAAGATAACTATCATACTCAAGCATATCATATGACATTTTAGGGGAAATTTTCAAATTAAAAGTATAAATTATTATAACCATATTATTACCCTACCAACCACATTAAAGCAGGCTTTACTTCTGCAGACTGTAGACAGGGGGAGGTTAAGAATAGTATAGGAAATGGAGTAGCCAAAGAACTTACATGCATGACCCATGGACATGAACTAGGGTGGAGATTGCTGGAGGGAATGGGGCTACCAGGCAGAGGGGAGCACAGGGGGAGAAATGGGGACAACTGTAATAGCATAATCAACAAAATATTTTTTAAAAATTAAATAAAAACATGATATTAGTTTCAAGTATACAACATGATTCTATATCTATATACCTGTGATCACCATGATGAGTCTAGTGATCTGTCACTGCAAAGTTACTGTGATACTATTGACTATATTCCTTGTGCTGTACATTACATCCCTGTGGCTTATTTATTTTACAAGTTTGTGCCTCTCATTCCCCTTCACCTTTTCACCCATCCCCCCCATACCTCTCCCCTCTGGCAACCATTGAAAAGTATGGAACACCTCACGGATTAGTGTGTCATCCTTGCGCAGGGGCCATGCTAATCTTCTCTTTTTTGTTTCAATTTTAGACTTTTGTGTTGTCAAAGCAAGCGCTCTATAGGGTTTTTTCTCTGTAATTCAAATCTGTTTCCAAAATAAACCTGGCTTTCTTTTATCAGTACAATAGAAAACAGAACGGTAGAGAAAGAAAGGAGGACTTACACTCCTGAAAAGGAGTAGAGGCATTAGCTGCTCCCAGACATCTGAGATAAGACCCTCAGGACAGTTAAGTAGGGCTTATGGAAGGAAAAAGGTAAAACCTGGGGTGACACAGTTCACATCATCTGACAAAACAAAGCCTGCACATGGTTTTTGTGCTGAGCCGCTGCTTCTGGAACAAACTCAAGGAGAAATTTAAGACAAGCATGTGGGGGATCCCTGCAGAGGCAGACCGGAAGGGTTCACGTGGGCCAAGAAGTAAAATCCTAATGGGCCCTGAGGGGCTGGGCTCTGATTTCTGTCCATGTGCTTCTCTACTGCGGGTCTGCCTCAGGTCAGGGGCGTGGTGGACCTGCATTTGGATACTCTTATTTGTATGATGTGGGTTCTCCTTCTCCCTGCTTTTTTGGAAGATGAGAAGGTGGCTTGTGATCCCGGCAGCAATACGGAACCCCCCTGCAAAGAGCCCCACAAATATACGACCTCCCACTCCGTCAAGTTCTCCCTCTGCACAATGATCCCTAGTTAGCCTCAGAAAGATGAGAATTCATGTTTGAACGCCTATGAGGACAGATTTTTTTCTGGATTAGGTAGTATAGTACAGAACCACAAAGGTTCTCCAAGCATGTCTTTTGCATTCCCACACATCCAACAACTTCACTGTAAGTACCCACAGGTAGACTTCAGAATGTGATCATTACAAACCTGAATTTGTCCCAATCCGGTTCCCAGCACTGCTCTTTTCCCCTAAGTGGCTTTTTTTCTAGATTATACTTCAACCCCAAAGGACATACTTTTGAGAAAATACTCCATTAAAGACATTGTTGGAGCAACTTTTATTATTCATTAGTGTGCTTTAAAGTGGACCTAAATAGGAATGCTTTTTGCTAAAAGTAAAAATATATCCATTTCTATGATCTAATTATACAATTGGTTAGAATTTCTATCTATCAGTTCAAAGGGAAACTTGGTTTCAGTGAATTTGTTTTTAATAAAAACGTGTTATCTATGATAAATATATTTCACTTTGTTCGAATGGATTTGATTGGGAAAACATATTGAGCAGAAGTACTGGTAGAGCTTAATTTCATTGCTTCGAGAAAATGTATTGAATGCTGGTTTGAATTAAATTCTATTTGTTTTAATAAAAGTGTATTGGCCTGAGTGTACATATATTTGTTTTAGTGGCAGTGCACTGGATCCAATAAAACTATATTGGCTTCACTGCTTATGTCTCCTTTTCAGTGAAAATGGATTGAATGGGAAAACGAAATAGTCATGAGGCAGCCAGCCCCAAGGTCTCTGCTTGGTGAGAGTATCCAAATAGCAGAGGGAATGTGTTTCCATAGACTTTATATCAAAACATAGCTTTAAATTTAAATACTTTACTATCAAGAACTCAGCCGTGAGACTGAATTGCCACCATAAAGAATGCAATTTTCTGAAGCAGCCCTTTCCATGGACAAATTAAGGGGCTGTCCAGGACACCAGAGGAAGAAATTCTAAGAAAGCCAACAGCAGGTTTGTCAACATCCCTTAAGCTTTATATGGGCCTCATGGGTTCCAATAAGATGTTGTCTACCAGGCATTCTAAGTCCCGTAAATGAGCAGAACACAGATCATGAGGACTCCCTGAGGATGGTGTTGGCCCATCAGCACTGAAATGACTTTGACTTTGAACTGATTAAAAGGGGAGAAGAATTGAAAGAAGTGTTACCCTGAGACACACATCAGAATTACTGGATGTTTCATGGATTATAGATCCTCAGAGAGGAGTCAGCTCTCTAGAGGGAGTTGACATGGGTCCTGTTATCTAGGAAATGACACTTATGCAAAGTGTCACGACCACACTGTGTGATGCATGTGCCTCCCAGGTGCCCAGGCCTACAGGTACTCTTTTGTATCGATACCCTGACCCAAAAGCTGGAGTTCAAATAATGTGGATTAATAACATTGGCTGTTATTCTTATGTGACTGTCTGACTATTAAGAGAGCATGAACTCTGAATTTTTTTTTCCCCTAGAAGATGAACTTGACCTGATCTTCTACCTAGTTTCGTTTAGACTTGATGAGAAATAAATGCAAATTCTATTTTCATTAAGACCTTTACTCCAACTAAATGTGCTAACAAGCTCTAGACTTCCACTTTCCCGCTAATAATGCTAATTCTTGACTAGTGCCATTACCAAGAAACCCTAAACCCTTGGTGTATAGTTGCTCATTTTTTGAATGCCTGAATTCTCATAAGACCCTACAAGGTTGAGAGAGAAAAAGTGATGTGTGGATTTTTTTCCTCTGTGGAAATTCTCCCAATTCTTGACTTGGGAAGTCAAGAATACAATGGGATTTGTGGTAGAGAACTTTGCTGTGCTGTCCTTGGAGAGGCGATGTTGCAACCCTGGGGGACAGCAAGTGTCAGAGTGGAGTATTGATCCACCACGTTGTACAAGTATGATGAGAGACTGATTGTACCAATGCCAGTGCAACTTAATTCACTGTCCTAACAATGGAATTTTCAAAATGTAACCCTAGGATATTTCCAGTATCAAACAACAGGAATGCAGAAACTTACACTATGTTGGGAAGGAGCGTTGCAGGATCTTGAGGATGGCTGTGCAGAGAGACAAAACATATCTGGGACCTGGAAAATCTCATGTGTAGATTTGCAGGGTGTCCCTGGCCACAGGCTTGGATAAAAGCATATCTGCTGGGAAGACCATTCAGAACAGGCATTCTCTCTGGAGAGACCAGTGAGAAATAGGCACTCGCTGAAATTACCTGGGAGATGGTTCCAGGAAACCTCAGAAGGTGAGTGGGGAAGTGCAACAAAGAAAGGAGGCAGCTCACAAAGGGACTGTTGTCAAGCAAGCCATGTTGCGGTCAACCGGAGATCGATCTTGCTGTAGAATCTGGGAGTCGATGCCCAGTCTGTGTTTTAGAGCTGTTCCACTCAAGGGGCCAGGGAGTTGAGGTATTTATATACCAGCACCAACTTATACACCAGCCCCTGTCCTCATTGCTGGAGAGCATCTCCCAAGGACCATTTATACTCTGGTGCACCTTTCCTGCCAGGTGAGCAGGCATGGTGGGCACTGACCATGAGAAAAAGCTTTAAGGCAAAGAATGCAGTTGGAATAGGTAAGGTTCAAGGTAAGGGCAGAGCACTGACAGATCTGCTATCCCCATGAAGCCCATTTCACAGATGAGTAGACTGAGGTATAGCAGGAATGTAGTTTTTCCAGTGACACACAGCTAATAAGCAGCACCAGGCAAAATGCAAATCCACCCTCTGTTTCACTTGAAAGGCAATGACAACCATCTGGCCATATTCCCTTGCCATGCTGTCCAGCTGAAGAAGTTGGGGTGCCTCTCAGATTTAAAAACCATTTCTTGATAGGGTTTATGCTGCTTCAGGGCTGAGTACTGCAAGTAGGAGAGGGGACCTGGGAGTGGTCTACTGCTGAGCTCTGTCTCTCAGAGTGGCCAGATAGTGGTCAGTGTTAGGCTGAACTGAATCTTAGTATCTAGGTATCTGTTTACTAGACGCTAAACTCAGTCCATCCTAGGGTATATCTGCCTAAGAGTCAGTTGCAAAAAACTGCATGGTCATGTGCTCTGCGTCGCTTTCAGGGGGCCACAGGACCCGTAGCTACCTCCCAGTTCCACCAGCCCCCGTTTTGTCCCCCTGTCGTTGATCCTTTTGCGATCGGTTTTTCCATTTCAGGCACGCTTGCTAGCTGCTAGCTGCTAGCTGCTTTGTAAAGTAAGTTATGATGACTTCGTATGACAAAAGAGAACAGCCATCCTCACAGCTGTTTTGATCCCATTTAATGAAACAGTGTTGACATCTGAATGCCACAACCGCAGAGAGGCGGTCGGGTTGTTGTGGCTGCTGGGAGAGCTGCTTTGTAAAGTAAGTTATGATGACTTTGTACAATAAAATAAAACAGCCATCCTCACAGCTGTTTTGATCCCGTTTAATGAAATGGTGGTGACATCTGAATGCCACAACCGCAGAGAGGCGGATGGGTTGTTGTGGCTGCTGGGAGTGGAAAGATGAGTATTATTCCCCAGGCTAATATCTCAAACTACAGTGCTGCTGTTAGCATTGTTCTCTGTCAGTCCATAGCTGCTGCTGTGCCCCTTACTAGGGACAGACTTCAGGCAGAGCCACAATCCTCTAGCTATTTTTTTTTGTTACCTGTAAACATGATTGGATAGCCAGGATGGAAATAATGCATACAGTATTGTAGAGATAAGTAAAATATGTCAGTGGAAAGAAGCAATCAGCTAACAGTTCCTTTTCGAGAACTTGAAAAGTATACTGTCTCAGGAGAGCCAATAGACTGTGTGTCATCCCATCAGAAAGTGCCAGAACAATCTTTAGTTTCTCTTTCTTTGTCACACATAAAGTAGGGAGAACAGTTGCTGGGGAGATATCAGACAGCAAACACAGAAGCAAGTCAAGGAGCCAGTCTCATCCGCAATCAATTATGTGAGGGTATTATCAAATCAATGAATTCACAGTGTGAATGCTTGCGGCAGATGGACGAACACTTGTCGGCTATCTGGAGCCGGGAGAGTCAGATTTATTTTCCAAGCTTGTTTGTCTCATTTCTCCTGCCTGGTGCTGGAAGGCAGAGCATGCATCTGTGGTTTTTCAAATGCAGGAGATCGCTGACTATTTCATAGTGGGTGAGATTGGGCTCTGCAAGCTGAACTCTCCAGGACTTCTGGCTTTTATCTCCTCCAAATGTGGACAAAGGGGAGCAGGTTTGGCATTGGGTTTCTGTCTGTGACTTTTGGTTCCCAGAAACAACAGAGTGAGGTTGGCCCCTTCCATGAACTGGCCTCCCAGACTCGGCTGTGATTGTGGGATCTGCTCCACTATGACCTCAGGGATGGGCTTCCAAGAAATCTTCTGCCAGAGGTATAGCTGAGTCAGGATGACAGCCCTCTTGCACCCAGAAGTGTTACCTGCGGCCACTGGGCAGTGAGTGCTGTTACATCTTCTAACCACGAAGGGTTCTGGCCTTCTCTGTGGGCAGAGAACTTGAGATAATCTCTTGCCTGAGCCAGTCAAGAAATAAAGGGGCATCTTTTGAGTCAGAATTGTAACTTCACAGCACCTGCCCTCCAACTCCATTTTTCAGGTTCCCTCTCATAGGAGGAATCTTTTCCATTTTGTTATTGGGGCAAGCAGAAGTTCCTTAGTGTTCTTGAAGTCAAGCAAGGGGTCCATGAACACACTGAGTCTAAATTTGCAGCCCCCTAACCTGGTGCATGATCAAGGACCATGTTAGACAAATTCTAAATGCTTCGGGGTAGAGCAAATCATAAGTCTCCAGGGCTGATGGGGACCAGCCAGAGTCTGAGGCTCGATGATGCCAGAACCTCTCAACACACCTAGCCCATCACTGACCAAATAAATCAGACTTTCTGGGTGATTCTATCATGCAGTTAGGGTTGAATCACTATAACAGGCATTGAGGATATTCTAATGTGGAAAAGAGCAATGAAATGTGACAAAGGCCATAATAGAAGTAAGCCCATGTTTCCAATGGGGGCAGAGAGAAGGAGTCCCAAACACAGGTAGGAGATGAAGTCCACAGTGACTTCCTGGAGAAGGTGACCCTGAGCTGCTTTCAAAAAAGAAACAGGAATTGTGCATTATCCAAAGAATGGGGAAGGCAGACTGTGCAAACTCTTGGAGAATCTCCAAGGAACCTACTGTGGGCGACATGTATAAAACAAGTCAGAGGGAGGGGGCAGGCAGATGGGGTGAGAGATGCATTGGACCTCATGATGAGTGCACCATTCGGGGGAGGTCCGCCCAGTTTTCATAGGAAAGCCCTTTGAAGGGACTGATCTGATCCGATTTCAGTTTCAGAAAGGGTATTCTGGCAGCTGAATGAAAAAATAAATAGGAGGGGGTTCTAAACAATTACAGAGTGAGCAAACCAAAATCATTAAATGTGCCACCATTGTCAGTTAGGGTTCATGTATTTATCTCAGAAAAGAAACAGAAGCTGAAATTTTCTTGAAAAGGGAATTACCATAAAATCCCCATTGGGTTCTTTCAGGGAAGCAGTTTTTAAAAATTAAAAAACTGAATTTGAAACAGAAAATTTAAAGATTTGCTCCAAATATATGGTTTGTTTGATTCTCTAAACAAACCACTTCTGGCTTGGGCTTTTTGGGGTGCTGATGTTTGATGAGTCCTGTTGTTCCCCACCTTCCAGCTAAAAGGACAGTGCTTCATAGGGTCAGGAACCCAACTCCTGGGGTCAGAGAAATTTGGATTTAAATCCCATCTCTGACCCCAACAAGCTGTGGGACCCTGAGAAATTTACTTAACCTCTCTGTACCTTAGATTACTCATCTGTAAGGTAGGGTGACAATATCATGTCCATCCCAGGGTTACATGACAAAATACATGTAAACACATGGACACACATGTAAGGAACCTAGCACATTGAAAACACTAAAAAATGACCAAAGGAATGAAAGGACACAAAACTAAAAACAAATGACACTGAAAGGAAATGTGCTGGTCCACTAAGAAATTCGTATTCCTATTTTATTCCACTCTGACATGATCTAGAAACTTCATTTTTTAACAAAAAGGGAAAGAAACTCATTGTCATCATGCAGTTCAGTCCTTCCAACCAGTCATCATAACTTCAATGCCAAAGAACTGAATTAACCTGATGATTTTTGCTCCAAGTTGCTGAACCAAAACCTAACCTGCAAAATGATCCGTGTCTGCTCCAGTGACTTTTACTTGCTCTGGCAAAGGCAGAGGAGGATTTGACTCCTTCACTTATGATATCTACAGTAACCCATCAGCTGCTGCACTGAAGGATGTGTGCGGCGCTCCCCGGTCCCCTTTAATGTGCCATTAAATCAAATACTCTATTAGCAGAATTAGTTCATTCAGTGTCTGCACAGAGATGTCCTGCGAATTGTGTGATGTCTCTCGCAAATGGCCCTGCACTCTGGGGTCTACTTCAGCAGTTTATATCCTGTGGAGGAGGACCGAGCTGCCCCAGGATCTGACTGCCTTCCTCTATGTGAAATATTATGGCTTCCACAAAGGATAATTACTTCAATCATTTTGCCATGTGCAAACCTGGTGAATTCAAACGCTGTTGATCAGGCTCTGGCCCAAAGCCTGCTGTCCTCACACCTGCAGCCCAGGGCCTGCCTTGGCCATAAACTTTCCACCCTCTCAGCTTCTCTGCCCTGCATAGGTCCATTCCAGATGATTGTGCCAAAATACATGCATTTGCTGAGAGTAAAAATGTGGAGAAATCCCCTTCTGCAAAGATCTGGGCAGGAACAAAGTGTGTCTGCACTTTTGTATTCTCTAGCAAGAGCTGCAGGTTGAAACTCTGTACCCATATTTCCATCCCCTGCTATTTGCACTCAATAAATGTGAAAGTGGGCAATACTACCTGCTGTGCCTCCATCCTAATAATCGCATGCTCTGAAGATTAGTGGGCATGTCAAGCACACAATGTCACGTTCAGGTTGGGCATGTGGAGTGCCACATGATGCTTCATTTGCCAAGGCTCTGGGCTGCTGCTTGAGGGTTCTCTGGCTCTTTTCCTTTGTGCTGAGCTGTGTTTAGCCAGTGTGTATGTAATCTGTTATACTCTTTCCTAAAGTAGTGAGTTTGTGTTTTAGTGAAGTATTTGTTCTTGGAAGAGATAAAGCTTAGGAGACTTCTGGTCAAGATGGTGGCATAGGTAAACACAGTTTGCCTGCTTGCACAACCACATCAAAAATACAGCTGAACTATAGAACAACAGTCATTGAGAACCATCAGAAATCAAGCTGAACGAAAGTCCTACAACTACAGAATTAAAGAACAAACTATATTATGACTGGTAGGAGGGGCAGAGATGTGGAACAGGCTGAACCCACACCCACATGTGGCAGATAAAAACTGGCAGGGATATCTTGGGAGTGAAGGGTCCCAGCCCCACACAGGCCTCTCAGTCCAGGGCTCCAGTGCCAGGAAAATAAGTCTCCATAACATCTGGCTATAAAAACCAGTAGGGATTGAGGGTTTGGAAGACAGAAACTGATGGAATTCCTGGAAGTTCCTCTTAAATGACCCATGCACAGACTTACTCAGACTCACTTGCTCTGAGCGCCAGCACAGGGGCAGCAGATTTGAGAGGCACAATAAATATACAGGCAGGAACTGAATTGCCCAGCATCAGGGTGAGAGCTGGGGAGCAGATTTCTCCCAGACAGAAGTACTGGCAGAGGCCACTGTTCCTTTTCTGAACCCTCCCCCAACAGTGTCACAGAGCAACAGGTGGGCTCCATATCGGAGACTCCATTAACCTAGCTCTTACTGTTTATCCCACCCTGGTGATTCCCTGAGGTCCCGCCCCACCCAACTTGCAGGCCAACCCAAGCTGTTTCCAGTGGCTTTTCTATATGAATAACTTGTTTTGGCCCATGCTTCAGATTTTCCTAAATTCTCTTAAACAAGCAGCATCTGCCTTTAGCTAGCCACATACCTCTCAGTAAGTTGTGCCAGGCCTGGCACTTGTAGCAGCCAGCCTTGGTTCATAGCTTGGCCTTACCTCAGCACCTCCAAGCCCAGCACAAGTAGCAGCCATCTGCAGATTGCTTTGTAGATTATGCTGTGTGACCCTGAACGGAACAGAGGTGGTGGCTGACCTTGGACATGCCAAGTGTGATCAAGGATCAACTACAATAGGAGTGTGTACACACACCCACACAGTGGGAGCCCCTTGAGTACCCAGCTTGGGTAATAGAGGAGGTTGTGTCACTGGACCTCTCAGGACACCTACTACATTAGGTCACTCTACCAAGCTTGGGAGATGTAGCGGCTCTTCCTAATACATGGAAACAAACACAGGGAGTTTGTCAAAATGAGGATACAAAGAAACATGGCCCAAATGAAAGGACAGAATAAAACTCCAGAAAAAGAATTAAACAAAATGGAGATGAGCAATCTGCTAGATGCAGAGTTCAAAACACTGGTTATAAGGGTGGTCAATGAACAACAGATGAACTCACAGAGACTTTAGCAGCATAAAAAAGGACATGGAAACCACAAAAAGAACCAGTTAGAATGAAGGATACACTAACTGAAATGAAGAACAATCTACAGAGAATCAACAGTAGAGTGGATGAAGCTGAAAATCAAATCAGTGATTTGGAACATAAGGAAGCAAAAACCAACCAATCAGATCAACAAGAAGAAAAAGGAATCCAAAACAATGGAGCCAAAACAAGAGGCTCCAATCCAAAGGAGCCTCTAGGTCAACTGCTAGTATACCAACACTTGTATTATGAGGGTACTGGAAAGAGAAGAGAGAGAGCAAGAAATTGGAAACCTATTTGAAAAAAAAAATAATTAAAGAAAACTTCCCTAACTTGGTGAAGGAAATAAACATACAAACCCAAAAAGCACAGAGAATCCCAAACAAGATGAACTTGAAGAGCCTCACACATAATTAAAATGCCAAAGGTTAAAGATAAAGAGAGAATCTTAAAAGTGGGAAGAGAAAAACAGTTAGTTACCTACAAGGGAGGCCCCATAAGACTATCAGCTGATTTCTCTAAAGAAACTTTGCAGGCTATAAAAGAGTGGCAAGAAATATTCAAAGTGATGAAAAGCAAGGTCCTACAACCAAGATTACTCTACCCAGCAAAGCTATAATTTAGAATTGAAGGACAGATAAAGAGCTTCCCTGACAAGAAAAAACTATAGGAGGATATCACCACTAAACCAGCATTATGTGAAATATTAAAAGGTCATCTTTTAGAAGACAATAAAAAGTATGAACAATAAAATGTCAACAAATACATATCTATCAACAATTGAATATAAAAAACAAGCAAGCATAACAGAAACAAAATCGTAGATACAAGGAACATTTTGATGGTTGCCAGATGGGAGGGGAGTAGGGGGATTTGGGCGAAGAAGATGACAGGATTAAGAAGTACAAATTGGTAGTTAGAATAGTCACGGGGGTATAAAGTGCAGCGTAGGAAATAAAGTAGTCAAAGAACTTACAAATGACCCATGGACATGGACAACAGGGTGGAGGTAGCCTGAGGGAATGACGGGGCTGAGTGAAGGGGGACAAAGGAGGAAAACAGACAACTGTAATAGCATAACCAATAAAATATAATTTAAAAAAAAGAAGAGAAAAATAAGAGATAAACCTTAGAATGGTATACTGATAATTGTTTAACCTTTTCCAGTAGGGGTAGAGAGAATCTTGGTTTATAGTGTTTGCCAATTTCCATGGTGTAAATACTGACACTATGGCTGATTTCAAGCTACAATGTGACATCACTGAATTCAGAGTTGGGAAGAGGTGTTTGTAACACTGATTACACAATATTTTCACAAAAATATTCTCAATATCAGCACATAACACTTAAATATGATAAAATTATTAGGCCAGAAGGAGTTTTGAATATTATTACTTTTTAAAATTATAATGCATTTAGCTCTCACTTGTGTGACTCAGTTGTTTGGGTGTTGACCTGCAAAGTGAAAAGTCTCCAGTTCAATTTCTGGTCAGTGTACATGCCTAGATTGAGAGTTTGGTCCTTGGTCAGGGTGTGTGCAAGAGGCAAAGAGTCAATGCTTCTCTCTCATATGGATGTTTCTCTCCCTCTCTTTTCCCTTTCTTCCCCTCACTCTAAAAATAAATAGAATCTTTAAATTTTTAAAAAATTATAATGAATTTACTTGTTATTTTATAAAATTTAACTTTTCATAATGACTGTATTTAACAACTAACTTACAACATTTATCAAAATTTAATAATTGGCTATACAAGCTAGAATAAGCCAGTTCCAGCATATCATTGGGTTTAAGAGTATGACATGATATTTCTCATTTAAGCCTAGATCAACGTGGAAATTTGGCAGAGGTTTTCCACATGGTGATTCAGGGACCCAGGCTTCCTCCATCTTGAATAGCTATTACCCTCTCCCACTTCGGGGACTGCAGAACATTCCACTTCAAGCCAAAAGTTGGGCAAAGAGAACACAGAATCTCATGTAGGTGGTCTCCAAGGGCCAGACTTGGAAATGGCATGTATCACTATGTCAACATTCCACTTGCTGTAATTCTGTCACATGACTGCACCTAACCTCAAGGGAGGCTGGGAAATATAATCTAACTGTGTGACCAAGAAGGAAAGGGTATGGGATTGGTGGACAGATATCTGGTTTTTGCCACAGCACTAAAATTGACTCCTCCTTGGAAGCTGTCAGGAAGCAAGCAGACTAAGAGAAAGAGCAGCTGGCCCTTCCTTTTCTTATTAAGCACTCAAGAGTTTAGCAGGCCTGGACAGTGAAATGAATGGTTATAAAGTTGGCAATTAATAAATAGAATTATGCCTGTTTAAGAACCAGTTTATGTGTTATTCACCATTACTGCGATGTGAAAGTGAGGCCAGCTAGACCAGGATGCTATGGCAGGGGCACACGATGGTTTTTCTAAATACAATGGTTTATCTCTTCATCTTTCCATCCATCTGTCCATCCATCCATCCATCCATCCATCCATCCATCTATCCACCCACCCCTGCATCCAATAAGCCTTTATTCATATGGAGGTATTTGGGGGCGTTCACAGTCCAGTGAGGAGGACAGAATCAGACAAGTCCAGGTCAAGATACGTTCTCTAACCAAGGAGAAACCAGCTAAAGCTCTGGGAGGTTAAAAAGCTCCTTGAGGTGGAGACATTTGATGTGGGCCTAGACAGATGCATAGGCAGAATTTTCAAGGCACAGAAGTGGGAAATGCATTGGAGGCAAGGGGAATAGTTTGTACAAAGATCTGGAGGAGTAGAAGAGCGTGTTTTGTTCTTAAAATGGCAAGAAAATCAGTGTGGCAGCGGCAGAGATGGGGATGAAAACTTGGGGTTACATAAGTGTGAAGATCTTAATATGGCGTACATAGGACTTGGGAGTCATCTATAAAACCATGCTTGTCAAAATGGGGCTACCCTGTGGTATGCCAGGAAGTAATAAATATGGATGAAAACCCTATTTCCTCCCTTGTTGACACCCAATTCAACATGACATTTGAGAAGTCCTGGCAAAGGTTTCTTTCCATCTCAGTGGGCTGAGTCTAGTCCTGAACCATCCTATGGTCACTGGAAGGTGATGGTTTCATTGACGTGGCTGAGTCCCATGCTGTCCCCCTGAGCCTGAAGCAAGGGGTTGCCCTTCCAAAGCCCAAGTGCTGAGAGAAGAGAAGCAGGGACTCTTCAGAGGAAATTCCAGACATGGGACAGAAGAAGAGGGAATGGCTGCCAGGTAATCCACCAGCAGCCAATCTACAGGTGGAAGGAAGCAAATGGACAACTTTTCCTAGAACTGCCATTTGCCATCGAGAGCGGATCAGGGCGGAGAGAGGGAAAATCATGCCACTTCAGTTTTCAGATCCTGAAATAATGGGTGGACCAGAAGAATAAAGACGTGGCCGCTTTTACTAGACAGAATCAGATGGGAAGTTGGGGGACTGATCCCTTTATCCCCAGCCTTTGAAAAACAAACCAAAGCCCCATCCTGCTTCTTCTCAGGCTCCTGGTCTGGGTGGCTCCGAGGCAGAGCCAGTGGCTACACTGTGGTCACTGTAGTTGTGCCAAGTCATGAATCCACAAGCCAGGAAGGCCCTGCCCCAAAGCAGATAAGCCCTGAGAGGCTGGGGAGAGAGCGCCCCACACCTGACGTCCTGTATAACAAATGGCTCTGGGGGAACCACAAAGCCCAGAGCGGCCTTGCTTGCTGGGCTGCTTGTGGGAAAGGACCCACAGCTAAGTCAAGATCACTGTCCACAGACCCCAAGCCCCACGAGAAAAGTATTATTTATGAGGCCTCTGTGAGATGCATGTGGGAGGAAGAAGGGGACCTTGAAATCAGACAGGCCAAGTTGCAATTCCAGTTCTGTACTCATCAGCTATGGGTCTGGGAGCAAGGGACTGTACTCCTGAACCTCAGTTTCATCACACGTCCATGGGGATGACAGTGGCCACCCTTTAGGGTTGCGAAGATTCAACAGGATAGCCACAATAAAGCATCTGGTGTGGAGGCATATGTGGCCAGTCTGCCCAATAGTAATGGTGGACATGCCCTGGCTGGTGTGGCTCAGTGGACTGAGCGCCAGTCTGTGATCCAAAAGGTTGCCAGTTTGATTCCTGGTCAGGGCAAACACCTGGCTAATGGGCTGGGCCCCTCAGTTGGGGGCATGTGAGAGGTAACCAATGTTTTTCTCACACATCAATCTTTCTCTCCCTCTCTTTCTCCTTCCCTTCCCCTCTCTCTAAAAATACATGAATAAAATCTTTAAAAAAAATAGTCATGGTGGACACTTAGGAGGAATTACTTCTTATACCCAGAGCTTTTCTATACATTATTTTTTAATCCCCACCACCATGTGGGATAAGTCTACTGCTATTTTCTCCTTATAGGTAAGGAATGGGCTCACAGAGGGTCAAGACAGTGCCCAGGGTTTACACAGCGGACAGCTGGGGTCTGAGAAGTCCAAGGGAGTGTGGCTTCTCCATAGTGGCAGAAGCAGCTGGTGATGACACCTGGACAAGGGACAGAGCCTGCTGTCTGGCCCGCCAGTCAGTGCCGTGGGCAGCCACTCCTCTGCGGGTGGAACCGTCTGCAAATCAAGCTGTGAGTTGCTGGCGGCTTTGAGCCGTCCCAGCTGTGTGGAGCACAGAGGTAAAGTGAGAGTGTAAACGGTGCAAGGCACCCATTAAAAATTTACAGCCGCCATCTAATTTTAGAGCCTTCATTTTTCAGTATAAAAACGCTACTGTGCGTGCCACCAAACTATGAAACAAATAGAATACTGCTGTCAGAAAGGACCCTCCTTAGGTATGAGGCTGTAAAGATGTC
Source organism: Tonatia bakeri (assembly GCA_004024845.1). Classification (NCBI taxonomy): domain Eukaryota; kingdom Metazoa; phylum Chordata; class Mammalia; order Chiroptera; family Phyllostomidae; genus Tonatia; species Tonatia bakeri. The sequence continues at coordinate 2,481 of PVIA01011963.1, read as the reverse complement.
CAGTGGGGAAAACCTTCTTAGTATTAAATTACCTCCCCCCTTTCCTTTCCTCTCATTTTAGATTAGAAACTCTCCTAAATGTCATACTGGAAAATGCTGAAGACGGGCTAGGAGAATTTTGCAGAATTGCCATGAAGGCAGTGACTCAGGGGCCTCTTGTATATTTGCAGCTCAGGTGGGGAGGCTTGGAGGCTCCACGGGGAATTGACAAAACCCAGCAGCTCCCCACCCCCACAGGCATGAAGACCAAGGAAGCAGCAAAGGATGGTAAACCCACTGTCAAGAACCAGATTGGCAATTTCTTGCCATTGCAGTGATAAATTGCTGCACTGGCTGAGCTAACAATTGTAATAACAATAACAGTTAACCTTTATGCAGCATACACTATGCTCCAGCAACATATTCTTTTAAGGTCACAATGTACCTTTATCATGACACTGTCACAGTGTATCTATGATAACAGCAATGCTAGCTAACATTTAATGAAAAATTACTGTGGTTAGTTTACCTCCATTATCACATTAATCTTCAAAACTTCATAATGATGCTTTGATGCCTTTATTATTCCCATCGCACGGAAAATAAAACAGGTTCTGTTAGGATGTGTCTGGGCTGGTTTGCAAACTCAGATGTGTCGGAATCCAGGGCTGGAGGTCTTCCCCGCTGCAGACATTGCCTCTCAGGGAACCCTAAGAGCGACATCCATTCTCCTTTCACTTTTTAATAAAGCACTTATCATTCTACAAGCATGTCTGATGTACGCGCGGGCATGAGTGTGTTCTTTTCTGTTTTCAGACTCCAAACCCGTAACTTCCTGTTTGTGTAGTACACGGTGTCAATGGTGGGTCGGACGTCTTCTCTACACACACAGCTCTGCTCCGCTCTAGGAAGCAGCTTACCTTGTCAGACATTCTTATGGGGCTCCTGGAGCCCTCGATGTCTCCCCTTCATTCAGGAACTCAAATGAAGCTTGAGCTTGAGCTACTGTGAGAAGTTTCACGGCCCTTGAGCAGGTCATTGAGGAGGCGTGAGATTCTGGGACTAGTGAAGTTAGTCTTAGTCTTGAGAAGTGGGAAGGAGGGATGGAAGGGACAGGGAGGGCTGACTGAGACCCAAGGTGATGTAAGAGGGCTAAGACATTTCCGTGATTGCTCAGAAACAGCACGACCGGGAGCAGCCCATGGCTGCTGTGCGCATGGGCGAGTGGGCGGGCTTTCTTTCTTGGGTCTCCAAGACACTGTCTTTGTTTTAGACTGCGACGACTCTATAACTTGTCATCCAAACCCAGACATTGAGTGAAGGAGGGCATGCTGTTAGTGCCAGGTAGGAGGGAAGGGGTAAAGTGAGGCTGTCCCAGGCACACAGGATGCATGTCACTTCACTCTTCCCCCTTCTTTGCAAACTGATGTGAGAAGACCAATACATTACCAGTGAATTTCATTTGGAAACTTTGCCATCCCCCAATCCCTCAGCTCATCAGGTGAGCCCTGTTACTGATGGTGTGGAGCACAGGGCGCAGCCAGGAGAAACCCAGCCAGAGACAGTGTCCACTTAACGATTGGTTGGTTGCTTTTGGTTTTTTTTAACCTTTTAAGGTTAGATGCCTTTTCTTGATTTTGGATAATTTCTTCTATATCTACCAAGTTTTGCAGATTTGCGTCCTGGAACCTATGAAGTTTTTGTGAGATTCTTCCATCGATGAAATGAGCAACAATCAGAAGCCTGACATCTTGGTGAGAAGCCCACATCCATCTGTGGGCACACACATGTGTAGATATAATATTTTAAACAATCTAATAAGTATTTTTGAAAGGGCCTTCTTTCATGTAAGTTTTATAATCTACAAAGAGAAAAATTTGCTTCATGTTACCCTGTGTTACACTGCAAAGTTGCTTCTCTGAACCCCCAGAACTTTTACTCCAAAGTTACCCTATGGCTTATTGGTCAAATGTGGTTTTGGGGTTGCTGGTGTTGTCTCTGGGGTCAGTTGTGGAATGAAGGAAAGCTTTGTTGTCTGAGCTGAGTTTGAATCCCAAGACAATCACCAATTAGCTATGACCTTGGGCAAACGGGGCTGTATCGATCCCTTCCCAGGCATCAAGGGCTAGGACTCTGCTGCCGTACTGCCTGGGGTCAAATCCCTACTTCCTCACTTCTTTGGGTAGCTTTCCAAGAGCCACTGGACCTCTCGGTGTCTTAATTTCCACATCTGTGAAATGGGGATGATAGTATCTGCCTCTTAAGGTGGTTGTGAGAGCTAAATAAGTTACTTTTGTACTTGGCACACACACAGTGAGTGTTCCATACACATCAGCAACTTCATATTATACTCCTAGGAACACAGAATTCACAGTTATGTGAGTCTACACGAGATAACTATCCTCCCCGAGGAACACAAAGACAAAGACAGTCAAATTAGTACAAGCTAAAAGGACAGCCCAATGTTGAAAATCCTTGCAGAAATTTTCATCGCCAGGGCCT
>PVIA01011962.1:0-40885 GCA_004024845.1 Tonatia bakeri | reverse complement strand
CCGGCCCGCACGCCACCCAGGAAACGTGGCCCTTCCCCTCGGGGCCCGCCAGAGCCTGCTGCAGGAGGCTGGGCGTGACCTGTCGTATCTGCAGCAGCACGTCTGCGGTCACGAACCACCAGCAGCAGCCACCCAGGCCTGGCGCCCGTGGGGGAGTGACCTGTCATTCATTAAGGAGGCAGCCAGCAGAATAATGAGACACGCAGTGAGGAACTGACGGGTCCGCTGGTGAATGACAACATTTGGCCCGTGTAGTGGGCAAGGGACTTCATTAAAGAGCTAAACAGTTACACCAAACAAAATCCAGTCATTGAGGGCCTGGTCCCTGAGACGCCAGAATACGACCTTTTTTGGAGACAGGGTCATTCGTGCAAATGAGGTCATCCTGGGTCAGCGTGGATTCCCTGGTCCCACAGGACTGGGGTCCTTATAAGAAGAGGAGCTGGGGACGCAGGCACACCCAGAGGGACACCCGTGTGAGGACACAGGGGGAAGACGGCCATCCACACGCCCAGGAGAGAGGCCTCAGGGGGACCCAGCCCTGCCCACCCCTGGGTCTCAGCCTCCAGCCTCCAGGATGGGGAGGGAGAAATTTGTACTTGTAATTTTTTTAAGAGAATAGATTTCAGTCAGTGATCCATTATTATAGGAGCCACAGGAGACATTCCTACGTAGCCTCGAGACTAATCACTTCGAGGGGATTTTGCCTCTCCTCCCCTGTCATTTCTCAAAACCAGTGACCAGTCTCTGGAGAGAGACGGGCCCCGTGGCCTGGTGACACAGCCCGTCTGTCCACAATAAGGCTCCCGGGCCCCTGCAATGCAATGTGGTCTGCAGGTGGCTTTCCGGTGAGGCTCAGCTCTCCAAGGCCACTCTCAGCTGGAACCTTCTGCGGGACAAATGAATACAAGAGTCTCTGTCCTGTTAGCTGTGGAAGGTGGGGACCCCACAGGACACAGGATACAAGGGAGACACATGCCCAGCCCTCAGAGACTGTGCCCCACCCCCAAGATGTCCTTATCTGGTCCCCTCAGGCAAGAGAGTTTTCTCCAAGGTCACCAAACGGACCTGCTGTTTGATGCAAGCCTCAGTCAGGCACAGCACGAACCCACTCGGGACTCGTGCCCTCACCTCCGTGGACTTTGGCGGGAAACCAGCAGCTAAGAGAAGACCAAAGAGCCTCCCATGGCTGGACACATCAAGATATAACAAAAACAGAGAAAAGCCTTTTCATGAAAAACGCAGAAAAAAATGCATGGTTTCTCCTGAGCTGGGTGCACAGGTCAGCATGCCCTTCCAAGCACACGAGAATCAGAGCAAATCCTGCCCTTCCCCTCCCCCTCCTCGCCCAAAGACTTGGATAAGAAGGAGTCTTTCCATGGGGACACGCAGGGCACCAGAGACCGTCTGGGGGGGGTCTCTATCCGTGCTTGGTTTCCCAGCCTCCTCCGTTCAGACACCCCTACGTGTAAGGAGCCTCTTGTCATCGTAGCGACCCATGTGGAAAAGTCCTTTATGTATGTCCCCATCCAACTCAGGACAAAGAAAAAAAATTTTTTTTTTTCAGTCGCCGTTCTGATTCCTTACAGTTCAAGTTGAAAACAATTCCCGGATGTTGGGAGGACCCAAGGACGCAGTCCGGCGGGAGAAATCTCACCTTGGCCCATCACCCCAGTGTCCCTGACTAACAAGAACGCCCACCTTCTTAATATTCAGCCCAGGTTCCCCAAACCGAGAGGCCCCGAGTCCCCTGCCTGGCGACACCTGTGTTGACGGCCGGGGGCCACCTCCCAGGTGCGTGAGCTGTGGGAACATCATGCATTATGAGGTCACCTCTTTCGGGCAGTAGCGTCCAGCAGACTTCTACCTCGGTGTCCGATAATTGCATCCCCAACGTGCACCAGGGACTCACTTGTTCTGACCAAGCTGGACGCCCCCAGGACAAACCGAAGCAGGGGACATGGGTGGGCCCGTCGGGCCTGCAGGAAGGGAAGTGAAACAGGTGTTCACATGTGAATGAACGCCCCTATTTTCACTCTCCCGATGTGCATGGCTGCAAACCTCCCCAATAAAAGAATCTCAGGACAGGTGGCAGGTACGGTGGGCCCAAATCGGACAACAAAGGGGGTGACAAAAACGCAGGTTCCAGGTGACTGGAGAACAATCAGAAATCCCCTAATCTCTAAAGAGAGTCTGTCTCAAGGAGGGTGGGGTTTCTGAGGCCCGTGCAGTTAAGAATTTGGTTCTCTTAGGCCTTTCCAATGGTCCCTGGCGGCTGTACATTCAAATAGCAGTGTTCACGTTGTGTCGGAAATTGTTTGCGTCTCTTAAAACTTAGAATATGAGCTGTCGACCTGGAAATGCTTTCAGAGTGCACGGGGAAAAAAAAAGGCTTTTGTGCTAATTCCCTAGAGTGGCCTTAACCAAGTAGGATAAAGTGCAAAGGAACGGGAAAAGTACAGAAATTCACCCTCCCCCATCCTGGAAACCGGATGTCTGAGGCCCAGAGGTCCCAAGGCCGAACTCCCTCCGCAGGCTCCAGGGAGGGTCCTTCCTGCCTCTTCCAGCTCCTGGGGCTCCAGGCGTCCCTGGGCTGGTGTCCCCGTCCCTCCCGTCTCTGCCTCCGTCCCCACATGGCTTCCCCTCCAGGTCTGTGTCTCCTCTTCCGTCCCTTCTGAGGACACGGTCATTGGATGCAGGGCCACCCGGACCCAGGATGCCCTCCTCTCACATCCTTCCCTCATCCCACCTGCAAAGGCCCTGTTTGCAGATAAGCTCTGCTTCCCAGGTTCTGAGGGTCCAGTAGACATGGACGTACCCATTTTTAGGGGGCCGCCGTTCAGCCCTCTGCCGCACGGAACCCATGACTCAAGGCTGTGTATGCAGCGTGTACCCACTCGGTGATGGTCAGCAAGGGAGCCACAGGGCCTTTTGGCAAAGGGACAGCCGCTGTGGGCCGCGGGGTCAAGTGGGGGCCGCACAGGGGCCTTGTGTGGGGGAAGCAGTCAGGGTCCCCCGAGGGGGGAATAGAAAGAGGAACTGCCCCCCACACCCCTGTGGGGGTTACCCCATTGTCACCAGCACAGAGTTCACGTCCCAGCGGAGAAGGCGTGAAGAGAAAATAAGGATCCAGGCCGTTGGTTCATGTCTCTGCCTGGGGCGGCTGCGCGCACACCCAGCCGAGAAATGACTCGGCTTCCAAGCATAAAAACGAAAGCCAAAGCAAAACCTGGGGGCGGCGAGGGCCTGAGAGTTCCCTCCCAGGAGGACGCACAGGTCTCTCCTCTCAGGGCCTGGCACGGTGCCGTCGACAGGCCGGCCAGCCAGCCCCGCGCCCCTTCCAGGGAGAGGCCAGACCCTCAGGCGGACTGCAGAGGCCGCAGAATGGTGGCGTTCTCTGTCACGCCATGTCTGGCCCAGCCCTGTGACTCGTGGGAAGGTCAGGGCTGAAATTCCCCGACTTCCCCCCAGGAGCCCGGCCTGGCTCCGCCTTGGCCCACTTCCCTCCCCGTCACCCACAGGCAAGACTGGCTGGTCCCCTGCTGCCGGGGGACTCTGAGTGTCCCTTGTCCTGGGAAGTCCCTGATCCCCACAATGCTGGCCGTCTGGTGGCCACAGCGGGGAGGGGCACCTGCACCCAGGACGAGCCCACCCGCCCAGGTGTGTCTGGGCTGATGGTTCAGGGAGGCCGGGGCCACTCCCGGAGCCAAGGGGGGTCCTCAGGTCATAGTGGCTGTGGGCACATGGGGAGGGAGGCAAGCTCTGCCCCCCCAGCACTTGGGTTCTGTCCCTCGAGCCTGCACCACCCATCCATGAGGACCCTGTCCTTACACGGGGCCACCCTCCTGCCCGGGTTTCCCGCCCGTCTGTTGGGCGGCCCCTGGGCCAGAAAACCCCACCTCTGTGAGCCCCATGCAGTGTTTCTCTGCCCACAGCCAACCGGAAAGGTCCTCGGGCCTGGGAAGGCGGATGCCCCATTTTCTCCCCGAGAGCTTCCTCTCCTTTCCTTTCCTTTCGCCGTATCTGGTTCTCCTCTGGTCGTGAGGACCCCCGTTCTCAAACCGGCCTTCTCTGCAAACGCCAAAGGGCTCAGTAGGCTCTCAGACTAATGCCTTCGCTCTGTGGGATGCGGGTTTCGTCCCACATCGAGACTCGGTACCCACCCCACCCTAAGTCCCCGCCACCCCCCCTAGTCCCTGGTACCCACTGTTCTACTCTCTGCCTCTATGAATCTGGCCCCAGGGACCTCACACCAGGGCGATCCTACAGTTTCCATCCTTGCGTGTCTGGCGTCTCTCACGGAGCCTCCTGTGTTCAAGGTTCCTCCACGCTGCAGCCTGAGTCAGAGCCTCGCCCCTGTTCGTGGCTGCGTAATATTCCACAGCGTGCATACGGCACAGTTTTTTTTATCCATTCAGCACGTGATTAGAACTACAGCTGCCCTATGGTCTGGTGAGCACAGTTCCTGGAACAGACGGAAAATAATCGAAATAATCAGGATGCGGGAGAGACTCGTGCGCCCCAAGTTCGCAGCGCCGCCTACCGCCACAGCCACGGGGTGCGAACGGCGCATGTGCGCCGAGGATGCGCCCTCTAGGGACTCTGAGCGGTGTGATGGGGGTCCGGTGGAGCCTGGCGCCCTGCCCCCTCCCACCGCGCGGGGGTTGGTTGCAGGCTGCGGGACAAGGACGCAAACCCCGTCTCTGGCCCGACACACTTCAGGGCGAGCAGGGCCCTCGGCCAGGACCACTGGCTGCCTGTGCAGGCACCCACGGAGGGCAAGGAGCAGGCCCACGCAGCGGAAATCTGAGGTGGATCCCGCATGGTGGCGCTTCTGGAAATGGAACCGGGACCCTCCCCCCTCACCCGGAACCAGCGGCCGCATCCTCATAACCCCGGGACCTGGGATGGCGGGTCTGTCGTCGGCAAAGGCGTGTGGAAGTGACACGGGACACTGCAAGCTCTCCGGACCAACCTGGCCAGGGGCCGACGCCTCCGCGTCCACGGCAGAAAGGGCCAAACCTGCCAGGATTTTTATGAGCTGACTGCAGACAAACGGACCAGCTTTGCCGGGAAGCCAAACCTCAGTGGAGCGAGAAAACACTCCGGAAAATGCCCGTTTTGCACCTTAGTGTGCACACTGCCATCAAAAGAGGAGGCGTAAGGGGGGTTCCGAGAAGTGCAAGGGTGATTGATCAGGGAGGCGGGAGAAAGCACAGCAGGGCAGCCTCTGGGGCTGGATAAAAAGTGCAATGATACGCCCTGGCTGGCTGGCGCAGCTCAGTGGATTGAGCGCGGGCTGCGAACCAAAGCATCGCAGGTTCGATTCCCAGTCAGGGCACATGTCTGGGTTGCAGGCCACGGCCCCAGCAACCACACATGGATGTTTCTCTTTCTCTCTCTTTCTCCCTCCCTTCCCTCTCTAAAACCTGTCAATAAGGGGGTGAAGCCACCGTACCAGCCACCCCCTCCCCCTCTGCCCCGCCCAGAGCTTATCGGGTCTGGTGTGGGGTGCCTTGTCATCCACACTGGGCATTGGGGTGCGGCTCCTTGTACAATCCCGCAGTCTGGGAGCGGCAAAGAAGGTGGCAGGAAAGAGCTATCTCAGGAAGGTGCTAGCAGCCCCGTTTGCAGACAGAAGGAGGGGGCACTGGCCAAGGCGTGCGGAGGCTGGAGAGAGGCAGGGATACCACAAAACCCCCCTGGGCAGCGAGCTGCAGAGAATCTGTGTGTGCGGCCTCAAACCCCGGGGATGCTGCTGCCGGGTCAGGGCACCCACAGAAACCAATTCCCTGGCCCCCACTCCCACCTCGATCTCCCCGGTGTTCGCCACAGGAAAGCGGGACTTTAAAAACACAAGACAGCATCACGAGCTACTATTGTGTGATAAACCACTGTCCCTCCGTGAGGCATGTGTCTGCAGTGACTTGGCTCCTAAAACGCTGATGTGGTCCCCAGGCCGGTGTGGCTCACCAGGTTGGAGCGTCATCCTTGAAGCGAGAGGTCGTGGGTTCGATTCCCGGCTGGGGAACGTGTGACGGGTAACCCATCCACGTTTCTCTCTCACGAGGAGGATATTTCCCCATCTCTCTCTCTCATGTGCGAATAAAGTAGATGTTAAAAATAAAACCACGCTGCTGTGAAAAATCCCCAAGGCCAGCCCGTGGCCTAGAACAGGCGGACACCAGCTGTGCTAGGGGCCGGCAGCCTGCAACCCCCCCTGAGCCTACAGGGGTGTCTGAGTGTCCAAGAGCTGGAGGGCTTTGGGGGGAGCCACGCACGACAGGGCGGACAGCAAGAGGGCCCCCCCTGCCCTGTGTCACCGTCTCCTTGGCGACCAGCAGGGCCGTGCACAAGGCATTTCTTGACGCTCTGCAAGTCATTTCCCCCTCGAGTTAAGAGGGTACAAAAGGACAGAAAAACAAGGCTGAAATTTGATGCTTGGCTTTCTGTGAGTGTCAGCACACGTGTTTGCTGTTTTGGGTTAGTTTTCTCCCAGTTCTTATAAGAGTGGGAGAATGGACACTGGTGGTAGTTCGGTGGGGCTGTCCCCGTCTGGCCGGCTTCCACAACAGACCTTTCTCCCTCCGCATCCTGCAGGCTGGAGGCCAAGACCCAGGGGTGGGCAGGGCTGGGTCCCCCTGAGGCCTCTCTCCCGGGCGTGTGGACGGCCGTCTTCCCCGCCGTGTCCTCACACGGGCATCCCTCTGGATGTGCCTGTGTCCCCAGCTCCTCTGCTTACAGAGTCCTTTGGGACCAGGGCCACCCTAGGGATCTGACTTCACACCTTCATCCCCTCTGGAAAGGCCCATCTTGTCCCCAGTCACACAGGATTGAGACCCAACCCCACGACCTCGATTTCAACAAGGTCACATTCATAAGGCTCCCCGTCCCCCACTTCTCCGAATATGGATCCCTTCTCGGTTCCCACACAGGTGGGCTGCCACGGAGGAAGTGCATCCACGACCAGGAAAAATCGTAGCAAACAGGTGACACCTCGGCTCTTCCCTGCAGGCCCGAGACCCCTTGATACTCCATCAAAAGAGCAAGCGTGTCGAGGCCTCACACTCACGCAGACCGAAAACCTCAACAAAAACTGATCACCTCGTCTGAACGAGAGTCATACAAACCGCATGACGTGGTGCCCCACACGAGCCCGCAGGAAATGATTCCTCTGTGTCTACGGAGGACGAGAAACTTATTATTATTCTTTGTCTGGCCACATGTTTTTGGAAATGTGCTTTTAAAGACGTACGTAAAGTCCCCTCCGGCGGCCGTGTGCCCCTGCCCCCCGAGGGGCCTCCTGTCAAAAAGAGGAACTTCCTCCATCCACGGTGGCGCTGGGTTTCGTAACCTTGCGCGTTTCATTAAATCTGCGGGTGACAGCTAGCCGTTATAACAACGACGCTGTCGGTCCCGGGAGGGTTGGGGGACTGAGTCAGTTACAGGTCCGGTGGGGAGGCAGACGCGGACTCCAGAGCGAGCACACAGCTGCTTCTTCGCCAGCAGCATCCTCCTCCGAAGGGGCCCCAAAGGGAGGGTCGCCGCCACCGCCCCCGGGCGCGCCCAGGACCTCGGCCGTAAGTCCCGGGACCAGAGTGGGGCAGCCAGGACGGCGTGCTCCTGCATGTCTCCATTTTAAAGGTGCCATTTAACTGGGGTGGGGGGGTGAGCTCTGTCCAGCTCAGCTCAGCTCAGCTCATGTTCAGGGTGTGTCGTTTTAACTGGGCACCCCAAGTCCCTGCAACGTGTTTGTGGGGCACGCAGAGAGGACACGGGGTCTGCGTGGGTGCCGGCGCTGGCTGAGGGCTCTGTACAATGGTTACTCTAGCACATCTGAACACACTGACCCGGCAAAGGGCGTGAGTTCGGAAGTGTGGCCGAGATCCATATCCAGATAGGGGCAGAAGGGGGTGTGGGGTGCCTCTCGCACGTGGCGGTGAGGGGTGGGGTCCCCGGGAACCCGGCCCCCTCTGGGATTCTGTTCGCCGACGCAGGTCACCGCAGGCTCCTCGTGGGTGAGTCACAAGACTTTTGCTGGCAAGCTCTGGACTGTTGACTCGTGCCAGCTGAGCTCGATTTGGAAATGGCCCACTTGGGTCATGAGGAAATTCAGGGCAGCTTCAGGCATGGCTTGATCTAGGAGCTCAAATTGTTGTCAGCTCCTGGGAGCTCTCTCTCGTCTGCTAGCTTAGCTCCACGTCTGTCTCCTGTGGCTTCAGGCTATCGTGACTTTGGAAGCAGGTCACTTGGTCCGTGTGGAAGGGAACAGGGTCCCTGGTAGCCCTGGCCCCTCATTTTTGCAGAAAAAGGGAAAACCCCTGAGTCACACCTCCTAAAGGTTCTGTTTGGCTCTGCCGGGGTCAGATGGCCACCCCTTGGACCTGTCCCTGTGCACAGGTAGAAGGAGCTCTGTGATTGGCAGGCGTGGGCCACACCCACTCCTGTGTGATTGACAGTCCCCTGGACCACACAGCTTCAAGGGGGAGGATCCAGGGGAGGGAAGAGGGCTGAACACCTTGTCTCACTGGAGCGGGAGGACAGCTGGTCCAGGGTGCAGGAAGCGGGGCTGGACCCGTACACACAGGCTCCTTCCTTCTGCTCATGCGTTTAAGCATTCCTTCCTTCTGCCCTGGCAGCTCACACTCATGCATTCACTCCACCCCTCGCTCAACCATTCGCTCACGCGTTGCACGTGGAGGGGAAACACCTTGTGTCTGTTTTAGTCAGTCGTGCATTCATGCGTTTGCTCCCTCTGCATCTATGGGGAGTATCCTGGGTGTCATCCATCCATCCATCCATTCATTCATTCATTCATTCACACATGCATGCATTCATCCATCCATTCATTAATTCACTCATTCATACATTCACACATACACTCACTCATTCATTCACTCATCCATCCATTCATTCATTCATCCACCCACCCATCCATTCATTCATTCATCCATCCATCCACCGATTCATTCATTCATTCATTCACACATGCATGCATTCATCCATCCATCCATTCATTAATTCACTCATTCATACATTCACACATACACTCACTCATTCATTCACTCATCCATCCATTCATTCATTCATCCACCCACCCATCCATTCATTCATTCATCCATCCATCCACCGATTCATTCATTCATTCATTCACACATGCATGCATTCATCCATCCATCCATTCATTAATTCAATCATTCATACATTCACACATACACTCACTCATTCATTCACTCATCCATCCATTCATTCATTCATCCACCCACCCATCCATTCATTCATTCATCCATCCATCCACCGATTCATTCATTCATTCATTCACACATGCATGCATTCATTCATTCATCCATCCATCCACCGATTCATTCATTCATTCACACATGCATGCATTCATCCATCCATCCATTCATTAATTCACTCATTTATACACTCACTCATTCATTCACCCATCCATCCACTCATTCATTCATCCACCCACACATCCATTCATTCATTTATCCATCCATCCACCGATTCATTCATTCATTCATTCATTCATTCATTCATACATACATTCATTCATTCACTCTGTACCTATGGAGATCATCCTGGCTCCCACCCATCCGTCCATCCATCCATCCACTTCCTCCCTCCACACTTACTGGAAACATCTAGTGTGTCACCCACATGTCTGCTCTGCATTTATCGACACCCTCTTGTGTGTCCAGCTCTAAACTCAGGACAGTGGTGTCCTTGACCCAAGCCTGGCCAGAGGGGCGGGCCCTCAGCGGCAATCCTGGAGCAATAGCTGGGCAGGGAGGGGAAGGCGAGAGGATGGGCCTGCAGCCCCCAGCACAGTGCAGGTGCAGAGAGAGGGTGAGGGGTTCACTGGGCAGGAAAACAGGAGACAATGGGGGGGCAGGTCCTGCCGGTGTGGCTGTACGTCCAGGTAGACGACATGTCAGGGGGAGGTGCTTAGCCCACTCTCTGTGCCTGAGACGGAGCTGGCAAGCCTGCCCAGACTGGGGTACACGGCCACCAGTGGCCTTCCGTGGACCTCTCAAGGGCAGGCTGTGGCTAGGAGCTGCACTGGCCTCTGCACTCCCACAGGGCACAGCCTGGACAGGCCTAGGGGACCTAGGGTACAGAGCCGGTGGGGGCTCCTTGCTGAGACCCTGTGTCTCCTCTCCCCTTTGCTGTGCCTTGTCCTCACGCCCATAGCTCACACCCTCTAAGGAGCGGGTATGGCCGCCTGGCTGCTCAGGGTGATGGCTGTGAAGTGAGGGCAGTTTCCGTCTTCAGGGAAACCAAGCTCTCACAGTGCAGAGCTGCCCCGGAGGTCTCCACCGGGGGGGGCCGGGAGGGTGGGACCCACAGCAGGGAGCAGGTCTCCCAGGATGATGACCTATCAGCACGAAGGCTGTGACGCATGACGTTTTCCACCTCTGATCCCCAAACGTGGGGCGTCCGTGCTGTCTGCACCTGCCACTCAGCATGCCAGTCCCCCCCATGCCTCAGTTTCCCCGTTTGTAGGGAGGCTCTTCCGAGGACAGCGCTAGGAGAAAACACCCGCCCAGCGAGAGGAGGTGCAGGCCGAGGGCCCGGGGAAGGCTCGGCCTGAGGTTCCCACATCCTGCCCAGGCCCTCAGGCCAGGAGGACCAGTGACCTTGGACAGGGAGGAAATGGGAACAATGACAGCCCCCGGAGACTTTGACTCAGCCAGCGCTGGCTTCCGGGATCACAGCCCCACAGACTTGACCCAGGAGCGTGGTAGGCAGAGGTGGCAGGTCCGCCTGCCCTCCTGACACCAGTTGTGCCTGAGGTCAAATGACCGGCAGTGACCGCAGACCAGAAGCATGGGCAGCCGGCGCCAGTGACCTGAGGCGTAAAGTCATCCAGACAAAGGGGCGGAAGTGTACCAGGACCAGGGGCCAGAAGTTCACGGGGGCGGGGTGGGGGGCACTGGCCCACGAAGACACAGAGGAAGGAAGCAGTCATGTTTTTAGGCTTTTTGTTGTGATTTGAGGCATTTTTGAGATGGAGATATAATCTCCCACAACATGCAGTGAACCCGGTGAAGCGCGTGATGGAGGGACATCGCGTACATTGGCGAGGTCCTGCAGCCGCCCCCTCTGTCTGGTTCCAGAAGATTTTCATCTCCCCACAAGGAGCCCCAGTGCCATCCCCCTCCCCCAGCCCCCGACAACCACCGACCCCCTCTCTGTCCCTGTGGACTGGCCTGCTCTGGGCGTATCACACACAAGGAATCCACACCAGGAGGCCTTGTCTGTCTGGTGTCTCTCACGGAGCCCCCTGTGCTCAAGGTGCACCCACGCTGCAGCCTGAGCCAGAGCCTCGCTCCTGTTCATGGCTGTGTAATATTCCACTGTGTGCCTGGACCCATTCTGTGTACCCATCCATCCGGGGATGGACACTCTGGTTGTTCCCTGTCTGTGGAGACTGTGAATGATGCTGCCATCAGCTCAAGGGTGCCTGGGTCGGTGTGGATGTATGTTTCCCTTTCTCTTGGGCTCCACCTAGGAGCAGAACGGCTGCTGGGTGGTGGAACTACTGTGTTGAATGGAGGAATAGCTGGGTGGTTTTCATGGGGCGGTTTGCACACCGTGAAGAGTTGAAGCAGGGGAGGGATGAGTCTGGTCCTTGCTCAGAGCATACACGGAGGATTCCCACATCCCCTGCAGCCTGGAATTCACACCTGGCCTCATCTAGGTCCAGCTGGCTCGCAGCCCAGAACCCAAACTTTGACCAAAGGGATGAACAAATCTATTGAGACCTTTCTCCCATGAGGGGCCACACCGAGACAGTTGATCAACCCCTTTTCACCTGCAAACAGTCTTTTGGGTTATCAACACCCCCCGTTTGAGGTTAAAAGTCGCCCCCCAAATTTATATCCATCCAGAACCCCAGAACGAGATCTTTTTTGGAAACAGGGTCTTTGCAGAAGGGATGGAGTGGAGGATGTGAGAGGAGGCTGTCCTGGGTCAGGGTGGCCCTGCGTCCAGTGACAGTGTCCTTAGAAGGGACGGAAGAGGAGACGCAGACCCGGAGGAGAAGTCACACAGACACAGAGGCACAGATTGGAAAGTCTAGAGAAAAGATCAGATTAAACAGGTAGCTAAAAAAGATGATAGACAGACAGACAGACAGACAGATAATGCATGGATACAGGAAGAGAAAGCTTACGAGTATTTGCCCCCAAAGCTTCTCCCTCCATTATGTCCTGTCCATGCCCAGCTTATCATCCTATTGAAGAAGGACCTCAAGGAACCATGAGCCCTTCCTCCTTAAGGAACCAGGCACACCGTCCCCTTGATCCTGGGCTTGTAGAGGCCAGAACTGTGAGAGCGTAAACTTCCAGAGTTTGAAGCTGCCAGCCGGCAGAAATCCCTTCAGTTGGCCGCAGGGAACCAATAGAATCCCTCTCTTTTTTCGTAGGAATGGGGCTCCCACAGGGAGGGTCTTGTCAGAGGCCCCCCAGCGGGGGTTTGGACGCTGGCCTTGACAACCCAGAAGCCCAGGCTGGCTGCCCCCTGGCCCCGGGGTGGGTGAACCACCCCACACGGAAAACATGGGTGAAGGGGTCTGTTCAGGGGGTTTTCCACTCACCCCCTTCCCTCGAGGCACCACCTGCCATTTTCCTTCCCTGCAAGGGAGGAACCCGCCCTCCTTACTGAACCCACAAGGTCAGCACTGGAGTTCTCAGGATGATTGGCCACCAGCGAGAGGCTGGGAGCAGACCGGGTGGGGTGGACGGGTCACGACGTGGCTCGTCGGGGTGGCGATGGGTGCAGGGAAAGGAGGCCGTCGACGGGGAGACCTTGGGGCCAACGGGCTTCCCTTTTCCATTCACCTGCCCCGGCTCTTTGCCGATCACCTGTGCGTCTGTTTGTCTGGGTATCTGTCCATCCATCATACTTGTAACTGTATCTATCATCTGTCTATCTGTCCATCTACCGTGTAGTGTATTTATATTTCTACGTACACCTATGTATCTATCTTCCTCTTTCTCTCTCCCTCCCTCTGTTCTTGTCTCTCTATTTCTCTCCCTGTTCCTCTGATTTTCTCTCTCTGTCTCTCCCTTGGTTTCTCTCCGTCTGTCTGTCTGTCTCTCCCCACCTTCTGCACCCAGAATGTGGCCTGTGAAAACTTCCCCCCCACCCCGATCCCTGGGAGGCCCCCGCCCCCACGGCAGCAGCGGCTGCGGTTGGCTGTACCCCTGCAGCGTGGTCCCCTGTTGATTCATGCCTCCAGGTGCCAGGCGGCTTCCTGCCCTACGGAGGAGGCTGGAGTTGCAGCTGCAGTTCAGGTGCAGGTGCCGGGAGGGCCAGCCGTGTGGGGCGTGCCCCTTGCACACACGGGCAGTGGCCACCAAGCTGCAGACACGGACCTGGGCTGCTGGCGTTTTGCAAGCCTCTGGGCTCTGCCTGCGTAGGGGGAGCCCCTCCGGCTGGGCCCTCCGGTGGACAAACAGCCCGAAGGCGACAGGACCGAGCCAGGCTTCGACCTGGGCGAGGCCCACAGATGAAACCCCAGGTGCCCGGGGACAGACAAGAACATGCAAATGAGACTCCCGCCTGCAGGCGCTGGGGTTGCACAATCCAGAGGAAAATGCAGCGGAGGAGACAGGTTCTGTGCGTCTCTGCTGAGTGCAGAGGAGTCTCGGCCTTTGATCTGAGGGTCCTGGCGAGCACACACACGGGGCCCCGTCCCCGGGCCATCCCCCCCGCACCCCCCGTGCCCTCGCTCACCACCTGCCCCATGGGCTGCGTGCAGCACTGTCCTCACTTTCCGATCGGTGGTAGAACACCGTGTTCACTCAGGGACCAGACAGACGGTGCGTCAAGGCGGGTGGCGTCTGCAGAGGGAGCCAAGGCGGAGGGCGGGAGCCGGGCCGGGGTCTACCGTGTTCCGGAGGACCCCCATGTGGCACAAGACCTCCACCATGTGCAGCACCCAGTGACAAGTGTCCTTGTGTGTCCCCACACACACACACCGGCATTCAGGGGCTTTGACACCTCGGAGCTCAGCCATTCTGGTATACGTTGGGTGGTTTCTCCTGGTGGCGAATTAGCCATTTCCCCGAGGACAGGGAGCACCTTTCACGGGCTCGGGGACATCTGTGTGTCCTCTCTGGTGCGGTGCCTCTGCTCCCCTCTCTCATACCGAGCTTTCCTTCCCGCCGCCGCATGGGGCGACGTCTTTGTATTTCGTGGATACCGCTCTCCCTTCCGGCATGTCTTTTGGGACCGTTTTCTCCCCATCTCCGGCTCACGTCTCCTCTGTCTCCTGACGTCGCCACGCCCAGCAGAAGGTCTCTTCCTTCGTCGAATGTGACAGGTCCCCGCCGTGCCGGAGGGGGGTGCCCCGGAGTCAGTCCCTCCTGTGTCATCTTGCCTGGAGGTGTTTTGGAGTTTCGCATTGGACATGCAGGTCTGCAATCCGTCTTGGGTCAGTTTTTAGGAAGCACAATAGTCTGTGTGTGGATATATATATATATATATATTTTTTTTTTTTTGGCATATGGCTGTCCTGTGTTCCTGGCACCACATGTCAAAGACAATATCTTTGCTCCGTCGTATTTCTGTGTCTTCTTTGTTTAAGACCAGCTGCCTGTTTTCACGGGCTCTTATCTGCACTCCCTGTCCTGTGCTATGGACCTATCTGTTTTCAGCTTTTTTTCCGAATTATCACTCTGTGTCGGCGTCTGTGGCTCTCAACAGTGTTCTGGCTCTGTTCTCAGCTGCTCTGGGCCTGCTTGTCCCCTGGTCCTCTCCCCCAAGGATGTGTTTAATGGCTTTACAGACACAGAGAGAGAAACGTCAATGTGACAGACACATCGATCGGTGGCCTCCCTCCCATGCGCACCCTGAGCGGTATCAGACCCGCAGCCTTGGGGTGCAGGGGTGCAGGTCCCACTGACCAAGCTGCCTGCCCAGTCTGCCACTTGTGTTCCCACAAAGTCTTCAATTGCCTGGTTGATAGCCACGCATTAGAAGGACGTGGTGGGATGGGCGTTGTCCCCTCTGTACATTACCTGAGTGACAGACAGCAGGTTCGGGCCAGGCTGTGAAGCCCTGGGTTGGGGACAGTCGGACTGCGGCGGTGGGGCGAGCTCCAGCATCTCTCCGGGAGCACCGCTTCCCGAGCGTTTTGTGATGGGACACTGTGCTTTCTTGGGTCCCTGCTGGAGTTTGCCATGCGGTTGCCGGGCCCGTGGTCGGGCAGAGGCCAGGACAAGCCCTGTGTGGGAAGCAGGAACAAAGGCAGTGCAGCTGGGGCGAGAGCAAGGGGGCAAGGACCGGAGACTCGGAGCCACGCGGGGCCCTAGGAAAAGAGGGTGGGGGCCCTTTGTAGTCCCGGGGTGGAAAACGTGTTCCGAAGTGAGGTGTACAGGACCCAAGGCTGGGTCAGGACAGGGTGACACCGGACGGCAGAACCCTCCCCAGGTGCTGACCACTGAGACAGGTAGGTGGAGGGAGAGAGAGACAGATGATGGATGGATGGCTGGATCGATCAGTGGATGGATGGATGGATAGATAGATAAGTAACAGATGGATGGGTGAATGGGTGACTGTAGACAGACAGACAGATGAAATAGAAAGACAGAGACTCTCATCCAAGGTCAACACTTCCTGGCCTCACACCCGGACGGGGGGCCTGGAGGGCTCTCGGATGTGGGGCGTCCTGGGCCCTGC
Organism: Tonatia bakeri; assembly: GCA_004024845.1. Taxonomy (NCBI): domain Eukaryota; kingdom Metazoa; phylum Chordata; class Mammalia; order Chiroptera; family Phyllostomidae; genus Tonatia; species Tonatia bakeri. The sequence continues at coordinate 25,189 of PVIA01011962.1, read as the reverse complement.
AGGGAGTTGAGCAGCCTCCCCGGTCCCCACCCACCCACCAGACGCCAGGAGCACCCCCTCCCCGGGTCCGGACGAACACACTGGCCCCCAGATGTCGTTCAGCGCCCCCTGGTGGCAAAGGCAGAGCGTCCTGGGTGAGCAGCCGCGGGATCCTCCGACATCACCAGGTCCCCAAGCAGAACCAGTGGGGACGCTTCGGCCGCCTGGCCTCCCAGGGTTTCCATGACAACACACCACCAACTGGGTGACCACAAACCCCACACACCCAGGGGGCGACCCTCCCACACTGGATGGGGCCGGCTTTCGGCTGCCTGGCCACAGGGCCCTCTTGTCCCCGCCCTGAATTCAGCCCCGTGCACCCCCCTCCCACTCAGGAAACACAGGGGGCTATTACGGAAGAAACCGCACAGAGATTCCTAAAGGGACTCATCGGTTTAATGCACAGCTGCTGTTCGGGGGGCATCCTTTCCACCACCCACCTGAGTACGATCCACCCTGACCGAGACCCAAGAAGCCCTCCACACTCAGCACCACGTGCCCACAGGTGGGGTGCCTTGGGGCTGCCTGCGAGAGACCCACGGTGTGACTCACAGGAGCCTAGCACCAGAAACAAGCTGTCCACCCAGGGACAAATGGATGCACAGAGTGGGCCCCACCTGCACCGTGGAATATTATGCAGCCAGAAACAGGAGTCTTGGACTCAGGCTGCAGCGGGGAGGGACCTTGAACACGGGAGGCTCCATGAGACACACCAGACGTCCACGGTCCTGTGGTGCAGATTCCGTGTGTGGGAGACACCCAGAGCGGGCAAAGGCTCAGGGACAGAGAGGGAAAGTGGGCTGGCAGTTCTCAGGGGCTGGGGGACAGACTGGCAGGGACTGCTCCTCTTGTGGGGCTCAACCTTCTCCAGAAGTACAAGGGATGGGGTCCATGCCCTGGAGTGGCCAACTGAAACAAGGCTAACCTTCTGACACATGGATCTGAGCTACAGAAAATCGTGGGCGAAGGTGGCCTGAGCTGGCGGGGGCGGGGAGGGGGGAGGCGTGGCCGTGGCGTGGAGGACTGGCTGTGGGGGTGATGCAAACCCTGCGGGCTGGCGTTCCCGCCAACACTGTGTCTGCGATGACAGTGAAAACCAGTGAACTGTGTCCACTTTGAACGGCCATACATTCGAGTATGTAAATCACGCCTCCATAAAGCTGTTGAGAAAGACTAAAGGCAGAGACTGTGGGCGGATACACAGCCAGCCCTTGACAGGTGACAGTCAGCCTCCGAGACGTGTGTGCGGCACGGCACACACACGCTCCCGCCGGCCGCTAGTGAGACTGGGGCAGCGGCCGGTCACCTGCCGGGGCAGCCCCGCGCCCCTGCCTTTGGCGAGAACCACCTCCGCTCACCCAGCACCAGGCACCCAGGGGGCCACACCAGGCAGTGGGTTTTGCTTAGTTCATAAAATTTCCCTCCTGACGCTGGGGAGCCTCCTCCGAGTCCAGACCACAAACGCTGCGTCTGCTCGCCAGGACCGGCCAGGCGGTCTCTATATGAATCATCGCCGCCAGCCAGGCGTCGATCGGGCCCCCACGCCAGGGGGTCTGGACGCCAGGAAGCCACCTTGGGGGGTCGGCCACACACTGGCCGTGGCGGACGACAGAGATTGAAACTGTGGCGTGGGCCTTTGAAACCCACAGTTTTTCTGCCACCGTAACTTCCCTCCCCTGGCTGGGCGCTTGTCCTGAGACCTTCCCCCATGGGTGGCACCCAAACTCGGCATCCTCAGAAGCTCCTAGCTCGCTGGGACCATCGTGGAGGCGAGGGCGGTCAGAGCCACACCGGCCGACGTGGAAGGAACTTTCCCCAAACACTCACCAACCTCGGAAGCCCACAGGACCCCGAGCCACAGAGGGACCGATTCCTCGGCCCTGGGTCTGCTCCCCCTCCCCATCCTGTCTCAGACCTGCACCACGGACATATCTCTAAAGCCCCAGCAGCCTCCTCCTTCCCCAAGTCCCCGGCACTGGCGACCATCTCTCGCGTCTGTGTGTCTGCCCACCGCCGCAAGGGGACCCTGACACACACACGTGCCTGTGGGGGCTGACTTAATGCCGAGTTCCCGGGCGTCCCAGGTGGCCGGGGCAGCAGGCGGGCCCCCAGGCCGCCGGAGCATGGCACCTGGGCCAGCGTGCACACACAAAGCGAAACCCCGAGGGCGGGGTGGCCGTGCTCTAACTGGGTGAGAGGAAGCTCTGGGCTGAGGCGGGCAGCGCACGCGGGCTTGTGTGCGGTGGGGACAAACACCTCGTCCGGGCCGGCTGACCCGTGAGTAAAACCCATGCCCACGTTGCAGGGAGCTGCGGGGGGTGCCTCTTGGGCACACACACTGAGTGTTCCCTGCTGACTGAGGGTCAGGAAGCGCCCCCCCAGCCCCACCCTCCATGACCCTGTAACAAAAAGGCCAACGCCCTTGGGAGTGGCAGCTGGGTGGCATGGGGTGGGGGGGAGGGGAGGAACCATCCAGGACACAGGGCGGCCTTGAAGCCTCTCGCATCCACAGTGGATGGGGGTGAGCCAGGCGTGGGGACGGAGCTGCACTGCCCCAGGGCCGTTTTCGGGAGTCCCCAATCTTGCTCACACAGCCTCCTGCAGAAGCAAAGGTGGCTGGGGCCCGCTGTGGGACCTCGGGCGCGAACCAGCATGAGGACAGGGCCCTGCTGTCCCAGCATGGTCTCCTGCTGGCCTTAGCACCTGGTGGCTGGTACAGTCCTGTGTCTGGGGTTTCCAAGCCCCCAGCACAGGGGCACAAAGCACTTCCCAGCCGGAATCATGGTGTCTGCCGAGGAGGAACGCAGCCGCATTCCTGCAGAGCTCTGATGGCCGCCGTCCAGGCTCTGTGGCCTCAGGGACAGGGACAGTGGAGGACTTGCGAGTGTTTCTGTCCCCACTGCAGGGCCCAGGGACTCGGCCAGAGGCCATCCATGTCAGCAGGGGCCTGAGGTCGCCCCGAGAGCAGGTGTGAGCCTTGCTGTCAGGAAAGTGCTGAGACACAGAGAGGCAGTGGAGGCCTCTGGTGAAGCCCCTTGGCTCCTTGTAAATCGCAGTCCCTCGTGCCATCCCCTCGGGGGACTTTGGTGTCCCCATCTGTAAAGCGGGGCCATCTCCCCACTGCCTGCTGTTCCGGCAGGGGCCCCATGGCGGATCCGGGATTCAAGGCTGTGCTAGGACAGCTGGATTGCTGTCACAAAATGCTGCAGACGGGGCGACGTGAACAAGGGGCACTTCTTCGTCATGGGCCTGGGGGCTGGACAGCCAAGGTCAAGGTGTCCACGGGGCTGGGTGATGGTGAGGACCGTCCTTCCGGCTCGCAGGTGGCCCCCTACAGGCAGGCACCTGCTGAGTATAGATTCTCAGCTCCATGTCACGTGTCCTGAAGGTGTGTCCTGCAGCGTCCCCAATTGTCCCCACCCAGGTGATGGCCATGCGGGCGTCTTCTTGGAAAGGAAGAAAATGCACAGGCCTTGCTTTTATTTATTCATTCATTTTATTTTTTTCTTCTGTTGAATGGTAAGGCTGTCCCCCCCACAACCCCCCCACCCTTCCAACAGAGAGAAATCAGACTCGACACCAGGGAGGGAAGAAGCAGGTGCCCCCGACTTTTGAAACCAAGGGAAAAGATGGTATTTACGGGACTCACAACAAAGAACCTGAGTCTGGGCCCCTTCCCGGGAAGGCACAAGGCACCCAGAGACACAGCCCGGGTCCCTTCCTGCAGAGGTGGCCCTGGCGTGTTCCATGCCCCTCTGGAGAGGAGGTGATAGGACACCCAGCCCACCCTCAGGGGATTTCGGGGCCTGAGTATCTGTGCAGTTTTTGGGAGGCTGGAGGGCGCTGGGTCTTCACGGCCACGCCAGGCACACGAGACTGGTCATGCACAAAGTGCGTCCAAGTCTTTCTCAGCTTGAAGCTATGATTGCACATCCCCTCCAGCTGTGGTCATTGCCATCACTGCCTTGGAGCATCCCAGGGGGACAGGAGAAGGGGAGGCCCAGGGATAATGTCTCAGAGGCTCACAACACACCCCCACCCTTAATGAGCAGCCCCAGTGGGCACCCTGAAGGGCAGGAGAAGGCAGGAAGCCAGGCACAGGGTAAAGAAAACTCCTGGGACTGTCATGCTGATAGCACAATGCCCCCATGTGACACCAGGCAAATGACAAAACCGGCTCCCAGCAAAATCCCAGAGAAACGACCTTTCAGCTGGACACAGAGCCCCTTGCAGGATGAGTCCCTTGGTGAACTTGCCACGTTGCAAGTGGGGCAGTGCTGGCATCCTCGTGGCCCCAAGGTGGCTGCCACTGCACCGCGCCTCGTAGCACACTCCCCGGGCTTCCGAGAAGAAAGGGATTTACCAGGCGTGCCATGCCTGGGTGGTGGGCAGTTAGAGGAATGTCCCTGGCAGAGATGGCGACAGGCCTGCTCCCTGAGAGAAGGAAGAGGAAGGGGAACAGGGGAGGAAGTGGGAAGTAGCTGCATCCCGGGCACTGGGTGACCCTCTTCCATCTGCGTGTCAGCAGCAGGGTCATCAAGCCGCTCCTGTCCCCCTCTCACTCTCACGCCCTCTGCCTCGCAGACCGTCCCCGAGCCCTCGCGGGGCGCCCGGCAGGATGGACATCAACATGACCCGCCCGGACAACGCCACCATCCTGATGCTGAAGAACCCGGCCATCGCGGTGGCGCTGCCGGTGGTGTACTCGCTGGTGGCGCTGGTGAGCATCCCGGGCAACCTGTTCTCGCTGTGGGTGCTCTGCCGCCACATCGGGCCCAGGTCCCCCTCCATCATCTTCATGATCAACCTCAGCGTCACCGACCTGATGCTGGCGGCCGCGCTGCCTTTCCAGATCGCCTACCACTGCAACGGCCACCACTGGGTGTTCGGCGCGCGCCTGTGCACCGTGGTCACGCTGGTCTTCTACTCCAACATGTACTCGTCCATCCTCACCATGACCTGCATCAGCGTGGACCGCTTCCTGGGCGTGGTCTACCCGCTGGCCTCCGCGCCCTGGCGGCGCCGGCGCTACGCCGTGGCCGCCTGCCTGGGCACCTGGGCGCTGCTGCTGGGCGCCCTGTCCCCGCTGGCGCGCACCGACCTCACCTACGCCGTGGAGGAGCTGGGCATCGTCACCTGCTTCGACGTCCTCAAGTCCACCATGCTGCCCAGCGTGGCCATGTGGGCCATCTTCCTGTTCACACTGTTCATCGTGCTGTTCCTCGTCCCCTTCCTGGTCACCGTGGCGTGCTACACCGCCACCATCCTGAAGCTGCTGCGCACGCCGGACCCGCAGCGCCAGGCGCAGCGGCGGCGCGCCGTGGGGCTGGCGGCCGTGGTGCTGCTGGCCTTCGTCACCTGCTTCGCGCCCAACAACTTCGTGCTGCTGGCGCACATGGTGGGCCGCCTCTTCCTGGGCACCAGCTACTACCACGTCTACAAGCTCACGCTCTGCCTCAGCTGCCTCAACAACTGCCTGGATCCTTTCGTCTACTACTTCGCGTCCAAGGAGTTCCAGCTGCGCCTGCGCGGCTACCTGCGCTCCGGCCCGCCGCCGCCCGGCCCCTCCGACGCGCGCCGGGACAGCCTCTTCTCCGCGCGGACGCTGTCCACCGGCCCCGTGGACGGGCCGGAGGCCGCCGCCAGGCCCTTCCTGCAGAGACAGGAGAGCGTGTTCTGAGCCGGGCAACCGGGGGCGGGCGGGCGGCGGGGAGGCCCGCGTCTTTCTTCCCGGTGCAGCTGCCTCCATCCCGAAGGCACGGGGAACCGGCCTCAGGCTGCCCCCGCTGTGTCCCCATTGGTCCCCGATGTCCTGCCAGGGACGTCCGCCTGCCGCATCGTCTGGGCCTGCCCGGTCTCAGACGCCCACCGGACACTCTGCTGCGCCAGCCTGAGTGCCCTGGACGTCCTCCACGTGTCCCTGCGGTCACTCAGGCGCGGGGATGCGGTCAGACCACCGTGCAGAGGCGTCCCTACGCTCTGCAAGCTCACCGCCCTGCACCTGAGCCGACCTGGGCCTTCTGAGCCCTGTGGGCTCCCACGCCACCTACAGGCCTCACCAGGAAGGACAGGCGACCAGCTGGTGTGGGTCAGGCCCCGAGGGCTGAGGGCCGAGGGCCTCTGGGGGCGTGAGCAGGGGCTGAAGTGGCCCTGTGAGGGCAGTGGCCGTTCTGAGGCTGTGGCGTGCCCCCCAGGACCCTTTGGGTGCAGCCTCCCTGAGGGTTCCCTCCGCCCTGCTGAGAGCCCTGAGCCACGGAGAGACCCCCAGGTCCAAGGTGGTTTGTCCACGAGCGTGCACCCAGACTGACCCACGGCATTTTGCGAGGATAAGGCACCTGACCACACAAGCCTGGTGGAGTGGCGTCGGCCAAGCCCCTCAGTGCCTGCCGGCCAGTTCGGCATGGGACTTCCTGCACCGGGATCCACCAGAACCAGCCCCGAGGCCCGGGCTGCTTCAGGAAGACCAGGGGCCACCAGCCCTGGGGCGTCCAAGGAGCCAAAACCACAGGTCCTCGGAGCCGGGGATTTGCCTGAACCAGCAGAGTTCTGGCACGTTTCACACTGCAGGAAATGTATGAGAGGGGGAACAGTCCTGAGCCCGCAAGGCAAGGGCTGGGAGGGTCCATCAGGTGGCGAGATTGGGGGGCCAAGTGGCTGATGGAGGTTCTGAGCCTCAATCCCTGTGCCCCCACTGCTTTGGGAGAAAATAGACACAACTGTACGGGGGTGAAGAGTGTGCCCCCAAATCCATTTCCCGCCAGGACCTCAGAATGGGACCTACACTGGGTGAGGATGACCCTGCATCCAGTGACAGTGTCCTGAGAAGGGACAAAAGAGGAGACGCAGACCCAGAGGAGAAGCCACGTGGAGATGGAGGCAGAGACGGGAGGGACGCGGCCACCAGCCCGGGGACGCCTGGAGTCCCCGGAGCTGGAAGAGGCGGGAAGGCCCTCCTTGGAGCCTGTGGAGGGAGCTCAACCCTGGGACACCTGGACCTCAGATGTCTGGTCTGCAGGATGGGGAGAGGGTGAATTCTTGGGGTTTTGTGCCCCAAGTTTGTGGTCATTTGTTACGGCCACCCCAGCACAAGGACACTCACCCATTGAAGCCACACCAGGATTCTGTGGCCGGAATCCAGCACCTAGAAAGCATTAACCTATGGACCGGTGGGAAAAGCCCACTGAGTCCCATGCTGGCTCCCTGGGGACCCTGCCTCCTGGGACCTATGCCCTTGGAGGGGCAGGGTGGGCAGCCACTCTGGAGTCAGGTGAAGGCTGCACAGGGCCTGAGAACCTCCACCCAGACGGTGGCACGGAGGAGTGAGGGGGCCTGTCGCCTGCTGTGTGTGAACTGCTGACCCTGATACCCACCTTGCGGGGGCTCCAGACCCCCGCCAGTGTCTGCAGCTAGCACCCAACCACGTGCCGCCTTGGCCCTCTGCCCACCTGTGTCCTTTCCCCAGAGGCTCGCATAGGTGGACAGCTGGCCTGGGGGACCTGGGAGTTGGTCTCAGGGCCCCCTCAGCCCTGTGGTCCCCGGGCTGTGGATGCACAGGGCCACCCCACATAGCGTCTGCTGCACCTGGGACGTCCCCTTACGAGATGCTGCCCGAACCCATCGTCCCTGCACACCCACAGGTCTGCAGGATGCTGACGGCCACCATGGCAGCCTTAGTGGGACGCACCTCGGATAAGGCTTCATTCAACTGACCCACAGAGGCGACTCCCATCCTCCACGAGGGGAACTATCCCGAACCGAAACCCTGGCCAACTGAGCGAGAGCCGGGCCACGAACCCCGGTCCAGCAACACGCCAACACGCCCGTGTTCTGGGAGGGATCGTCATGCATCAGGTGCAAAAAGGAAAAAAAAGAGGCTGTGAGAAACCAACCGCCTGCGTGGAAGGGAAAAGCTGGCTCACCGGTGATCGGCCCGCAGGCAGAGTTCGGAGCACACCTGTTGAGGTCAGGTCAGAACGTCCCCGGCGTGGGCGTCAGCTACCCGTAGCCAGCACCCGTGGCTTACGTGGCGAGCAGGCACTGTGTAGTGTTTCCTCAGCACGACAACTGTTGTCATTTTGTCCTGCAGCCCCGTGGCCAGTGCGGGCGGCGGACACCACCCTCATTGGCGCTTCACACGGCCTTCTGATGGTGCCGGGGTCCCTGGCCACACACAGGGCATCTGGGGTGTTCCGTGGAGGTGCTGCAGCTTCTGGTTGTGGGCACGCTGCCCCTTGGAGTCTGTCCTCCAACCTCAGGTGCCAGGCAGCCTCCGTCCATGATACAAATGCCCACAAGGCGGTGTGTGTGTTTCTCCAGAGATTCACGCCGACCGTACACCTGCTCAGCCTCCAGGAAACCGAGGGGGCACCTGTACGTCCACGTAACGGAAGCCGTGGCAGGTGGATTTGCCTCTTGGGGACAGAACGAGCCCTGGGAGAGGGAACAGCCTGATGACATGCTGCATTGTTCCCGGGGCATGGGGTACACGTGTCTCTCTCTGGGGTGCCTGAGACCCTACCTCACTCGGGAACCCTCCCAGCCCCTCTGGCCAGCCCCCTGGGGCCTTCAGTGACCAGACCCTCCATCCACTGCCCAATCAGCTCACATCTGTGCATGCGGCGGGAATCCTGGTGGACACACGGATAGAGCAGGCGGCGACCTCAAGGATGGACGGGTGGACTGCTGTGGCTCTGGCTTTGTTTAAAAAACAACAACAACAAAACATCCTCATCCCTTAGAAGTTTTGAGTGTTTGCAAATGTTCGAGGGTGGAATGCTGGGACGTTTCATGTCTGCATTAAAACAGACAGCAGCCCTGGCCAGGGAGGTTCATTGGGTTGAAGCGCCGTCCCGCACACTGGAAAGTCGTGGGGTGAATTCCTGGCCGGGGCACTGGCATGGGCTGCAGGTTCAATCCCCGGTTGGTCGGGGTGCCTACGGGAGACAATGGACCGAGGATTCTCTCTCCCATTCATGCCTCTCTCTCTCCCCTGTTCCCCAATTTCAGAAACCAGTAAGTATGTCCTCAGGTGGGCATTTTTTAAAACATCCAGAGCCGGTGCGAGGACATACATACACAGGCACACACTGTTCAGGCCCGCAGGCATGCACACACGCATGCATGTTTTACGGCAATGCCTGACACACATGCATACCCATGCATTTTTGCATGCACACGTATTTCAGGGACTTGGAAGAAAAAGAACAGAACGCTAGTCACTGAGAAGAGTTGAATGTGGGAGAAGGGGACAGGGTATTTCATGATGTGCTTCTGCACCAAAAAATAATAAAAGTAAAAATATACCTGGTGTGTTGGAAACCATCTCAGGAAGACCTTGCTGGACACAGAGTGACCGGCTTGGGGACTGCTGGGACTGTCTCCATTCAGAGCTGCTGGGTCTGGAAGAAGCAAAACCTTCTCCAGACTCCTGCTTGATGTCTTTGCTTTGGCTGCTTTCATTTCGTTCTGAGGTTGTTTTTTTGTTTTGTTTTGTTTTTTATTGTGGTCAGATACACACAACAGCTAGTCTACCATCTTACACATTGGGTGGGGCACAGCTCAGCGGCATCAGGCACCTCCGTGTGGTGGTGCCACCATCCCCACCATCCTCTCCGGAACTTCCTCATTGCCCCACATGGAAGCTCTGCCCACATCACACACTGAGCACCCACCGCCCGCCCCAGCCCCCCAGCTCCCACCCTCTATGCTCTCTGTGAACCCCACAGCCCCAGGGACCCCCTGAGAGCGGAGCCCTACTGGGTTTGTGCTTTTGTGACCGACTTACATGCCACAGCTGCTGTGGCACCTGCTGGCTTCTTATCTCCACGATGTTTTGGGGGTTCACGATGCCGTGACGTCCACCTGTCATTATCGGGGCAGGGGAACCACATTTCCATCCACGCTGCAGTGGTTTTTATACAAAAGGCTTCAGACGGCATCACCATCACCGTATGATGGCCGAAATCTGACCCCAGCCTCGCTAAAGGACCCTATCGGAATATCGCCAGCGATCGGCCAAGGCACGACAACCTGTACTTGCTCTCCTGCCGGGCCAGGAACCTGTCTTCCGCCCCACGTTCTGACTCGTCCTGCAAGCGGCACGGGGCAAGGCAGTCCGAGACGTACCGTGCCTCGGGGACGCCATCGCTGTTCCACCAAAGCGGGACCTCGCTCCTGGTTGCCATGGCCCGTGCAAGAGCCACAAAAGCCACAAGCCTGGACCCTGACTTCTTAACATTGTATTTTCTAATCTGTCTTCAGACATGTCTGCGAGTCTCTGATGCAAAAAAAAAAGTCTTTCCTGCTATTAGAACACATCTGTTGTGGAAATAAAGGGGAGTGAAGATTCGGGAGGGAGTTTCTTACTGAAGATGGCAGGTATAAGGGACCCACAAATAAGCCCCCTCTTCTGAGTGGGAAACAATGGTAGGACCTGGTGAACAGGGTGCACGCGGCTTTTCACATGGACGGTCCCCTTTATCCCGCTAAAACGAGGTAGGCATTGGGGCCATTTTTCAGAGCAAAGTGAGGCATGGGAAGGTAGAAACACCAACCCCTACCGGGGTCCCGGAGTTGCCGAGTGTCAGAGCGAGGGTTGGAACCTGACCCGACCCCAGGCCTTGGGGAGCCCAGGGTGGGTGTGTGGCCCCTGCCTCAGTCCCTAAGCTCAGGCGAACCCGCCCCTCCCCCTTTCTCTCTCATCCACCCTGCGGGGCCGCTGGACTGACCTGAAGGGCCTCCTGAACCATCCCTGTGGCAGGTGGTCCTCAGCAAAATCCCCGAGAACCAGGGTCATCCGAGTACAATGGCATGGCCACGAACTGGACCCCCAGAGCACACTGGGGAGCTGGGGGTCTTCGGACACAGTGTGCAGACAGACACAGGTGGTCAGTTGGGACCAATGGGCACCGGAATACAGGATGTGTGCGTGACGGTAAGAATGTGATGACCATATGTGAACTCACTAGTTTCCTCGACAACCTGCCCATACATCTAAACTGTCACCCAATAAAACACCTATTTTTGTTATGAGACGATTATCTTCTGGGTAGAAATAGGCAACTTTGGGGTCCGCTATGATAGCGACTTGGAGGGAGGTGACCCCACTGATCGGTTTCCCAGTTTTTGCAGAAATGACCAGGGGCTGGATTCTCAGAGGGGTTGGCCCTTCCAAAAACCGTTTTCAAGTTTGCCTTTGAAATGTCTCCTGCACTGTCTCCGTCCCGATGAAAACGAACAGAGGGCATCGGTGCCCATGGAGAAAGGAGAGGGGCGTCCTCAAGGTCAGTTGACAAAGAGGAGACCCTGAGTGCCCCTCCCTCTGGCAACTTGAGAAACAGGTACTTACGCCTCCATCCTGACCTTTGCAGAGAGTCCTGGGCGATACCCAGAGATGATTCAAACAGTTTGTAATGGGGCTGTGCGTACCCTCGAATGACTGACACAATAACAGTTATTATGACATACGGCCCTGACTGGTGTGGCTCAGTGAATTGAACACGAGCCTACAAGCCAAAGGGTCGCCGGTTCGATTCCTGGTCAGGCCCATGCCTGGATTGTGGGCCAGGTCCCCAGTAGGGGGCGCGTGAGAGGCAACCACACATGGATGTTTCTGTCCCTCTCTTTCTCCCTCCCTTCCCCTCTCTCTAAAAATAAGTAAACAAAAATCTAAAACAAAAAAGAAATACGAGTAATATGCACTGCTGGAGTTGTTCGTGACATATTTGATAATAATTTATTAGGGTGATTTCTGACATTTGAGGGAGATGCGAACCTCAGCCAATCGGGAGTTGAGTCCCCAGACACATGGGCTGAGCCCAGTGAGGCTACAAACGGGAATCAGAGCCTGATTTTGATGAGCAACGGGCAAATGGATGGTCACCCTTCTGTGGGGTCTCCCCAGAAGAGGTCCGTGCGGGGTCCCGGAGGTGGAGAACCTGCCTTAGAATAACAGAGTCTGCCTGTGTTTGCATCCTGTACCTGTGTCATCTGTGTATTATTATTCGGCGACCTCTGTATCATGAGTATCTACCATTATCCATCCTTCTCTGTCCGTTTACCTAACATTTTTCATCCATGCATCTATCACCTATGCATACAGCGTGAATATCTCTACTCCTCTCTCTCTCTCTCACATCTGTCTGTCTGTCTGTCTATCCCCCCCACGTGGCTCTCAACGCGCCGTGCAGGTGGCGACTCCCAAACACACGCTCCGCGACCACAGCCTGGAGGGCAGGTGCTGCCACCTAGTGCTCGGAAGCCGGGCAGCTCCGGCCCCGCTCACCGACGCTGACGTCACTGTGCTGACGTTCAGAAACCCGCCTTAGCCGGGGACGTGGTGCCCAAGCATCCGTCCATCATCCATCCTTTGGACACCAGGAGATAGGCTTCCTCCCGTCTGCGCGCGCCCCACGGCGCGCACGAGGACCCCCATCTCCGCGCCCTTACTGCGCCCCCATTCACGGACTACAAAGGACCCCACACTGCGAGAACCACGGCGTGGTGGGGGCGGGGCGAACGCCGGGGGCGGGGCTCCATTTTCGGCGGGTCTTGGGCGGAGCTTCTGAAGGGCGTGGCCTTATTCGGCGCTAGGCCGGGGAGGACACCCAGCTGGAATCGGGGGCGTGGCGTCGGGGCAGTGTGGGCGGGGCCTTTTAAATATCAGTCGGGGGCGGAGCCGGCTCGGAGGCGGGGCGGCTCAGGCCCGGAAGCGGAGTGCTGTCGCGGCGGAGCTTTATTCGGGGCGGGGCTCCGGCGGCTGTGCGCGGTCCGCGGGGCGGAGGACCTGTTGGCAGCGCGCTGCGCGTGGCGGATCTGCCTCGCGGCCATGGTCCTGTACCCGGTGATCCGGAAGTTGCTGGATAAGCGCGTGGTGTTGGCCAGCGCCTCCCCGCGGCGCCAGGAGATCCTAAGCAACGCGGTGAACGTCTGGGACGCACCGGGATCGGGTTTCCGGGAGCGAGGGGGAAGTGACTGATCCGGGAGCCTACTGACCCCGGGGCCTCGGGCGCTCTGGCCTGCTGACTGCAGGGGGCGCCAAGTGACCCGGGTTCGGTGCTTGCGGGCTCCGTAGGCAGGTGGCGGCTGCTGACGAGGTGTGAGGTCCAGAGTGCCCAGGCCGAGATCTGGAGACCCGGGCGGTAGAGATTGAGGCTGCTGCATGCGGGCAGCTCCTAGTGACTGGGGTCCAGGCCTGGGGAAACCGGAACCTATGCGATCTGCGGTCAGGGTCTTCAGGCCAGGCTTCGTGGTCTGGCGACCTGTGGCCTGGCTGAGGCGGCAGGGCAAGCCAGGTCAGGGTGCACAGCTGCCTCTGTCCTGAGGCTGCTGGGGGAGGGGGAGGGCCAGCACCACGTACGTGCTCTGTAGGGTGCCAAGGAGAGGAGCCGCTGACCCTCTGTGGTCAGAGTGCACAGTGCGGACCCTCGGTGTCAGTGTGCATGACCACCATCCCCCAGGGACTGTCCTACGTGGTCAGCATTTCCTTTCTTTGCCTTTCTGCCGGCAGTATATTTCCGGTCGCTGGGCCCCTGTGGGGGTGGAACACTGGCCTTGGGAATGTCCTGGGAGCTGTTCCGCCCCCAGGGGTTGGATCCGTGTACCCAACACCTTCGTCAATACTGTCCCCAGGCGGTTGTGTGACCAGCGTGCACACCTCACTTCCCTCTACGTCCCGAGATCCGGCTCTGCAGGAAGTGGGTATTAGGGAAAGTTCAGTGTCCGGCACAGGGACTAAGCCCACACTGGCTGTAACCCAACCTGTTCTGTCGGACATTCCTGCGTTTCTCGCACCCTCACTGTCCCTCTTCTCCCATTGCAGGGGCTCAGGTTCACGGTGGTTCCTTCCAAGTTTAAAGAGAATCTCAGTAAAGCCTCCTTCCCCACCCCTTATGCATATGCCGTAGAAACAGCCAAGCAGAAGGCCTTGGAGGTGGCCAGGAGGATGCACCAGGCAAGGACTCTGCTTCTGCCACCTGGGGTTCTCGGGCTACAGGGGAGGTGGCAGAAGGTGAGGGGTCAGGTTCTAAGTAGACGTGTTACATAAATGCCCATCACAGTGTGCAGGAATGCAGTTCATTTATGGCTCAGCATTGCAGTGTAGTATACTCTTACACTCATGCAGCATTTATGTACTACAGCTTGTCCCAAAGAATTGACATAGCTGGTCTGTTGCATTGTCACTGTATCATAGACTCTCGTAATTAGTGTGAAGGTATCATTTACAATACAGAATTAATGTAGCTTACCTGTTACCTTTTGTTATCTAATAACAGTTAGTTACTATTATAGCTAATAGTGTCATTTCTATAATATAGATTACGAGTTACTTTGTTGCTGTGTAATAGAGCATCGTGATTAATAATAGTATCATTTATTTTAATGTATCTATAACTACATGTTACTGTACAATACCTTACTAAAATGAATACGATGGTGCCTTCCACTGTATAGAATTAATGCAGCTTATCACTACATGTTATAGTAATATCCTATGGCAGTTGGGATACTAGTTGCATTGGAGGTAACACTGTGAGTATTGGTATACATGAGTGAGAACTGAGAGCCTGATATTGGGCAGGGGAAGGTTAGTATGCGAGTGCACCCCAAGGACCAGGTGGGGTACACATTGTGGGGGTGTATATGAGGGCCACATGCCAGTCCCTGTTCAGCACGAGGGGCCGCATGGGCCGGGCCTTGCTCTCCCTAGTTAGCCCAGGCACGGGCAGTGAGGCTGTCTGCCTGCACCACCCCGTGGACAGACATCCTGAAGCTGAGTTCGGATTCTTGCAGAAAGACCTGCAGGCCCCTGACATCATCATAGGAGCGGACACTATCGTGGTGAGTGCGAGCAACCTTGAGCCTGCCGTCGGGGGTGCATGTCCCGGGTGACTTTCATCTCAGATTTTCAGAAGGAGTGTCCTACGTGGACTGGGCAGTGCCAGGGTCCAGCCTCAGCGGGGTCTCAGCGTCCCCGAAGGATGCTCGGCTCAGGCAAAGTAAATGAAGGGAGACACCGGGTGGGGTGCCGGAGGACAGCCAGGCTTTTTGGGCCCGATTGAGTCCCCGAGAAAAATCAATCTTTATTTTTATAGGCGAGGTTATGCAACATTCAGTGCATAGTGTGATTATTAAAACGGAAACGGTCACCATAGAAATAATTTCTAAAAACACAGAAGGCTTCACAGATGAATCATGTTAAAGAAATAACCTAAAAGTTCAGGAGGTCCCACAGATCAACCATATTAAGCAAAGGTTATTTTGACCAAGGAGGTCATTAATCAGATAGCCAACAAAGCTATACGGGCACAAACTTTCAGGTGCCAATTAGTAACTAGGTGTCTATTAAGATTCTAGGGATTGGTCTAAATTAAAAGGGTGCAAGGGGTGATTTATAGGTTATATAGAAATTAGCTATTGGCTATTGAGGTTAGATTTGTCTAGGTTAGGTAACTGGTTTCCTGCCTAGGTCTTTTGATTTATACATCTGGGGGAGGCCATGTTTTGTATTTGTTTCCATGTATTGAGATTATTATTTTCAACTAGAACTCCTTGCTTCTTTACACTCCTGTCCAGGGTATGGGAGGGGTAGTGGCTCTAGTAAATCTTAAGCTTTTGAGTGGTTACTCCCTAAGAAACATTCCTAGAAACAACTTCCTTCAGCGTTCTGGCAGCTGGTCTGCCCACAGTTTAATTTTGTCCTTAATTTCCCAGATGGGGGAAGCAGGCAGCATTAGGGTTGCTAGGGGTCTCTATTCTGTGGTCAGCAAGTTATCTCGTGCAGAATCAGGTATCGTGCAGATTTTCTGTTATAACACACAGGTATCTAAAAATCCCACCACCTATTGCTAGCAGGGACAGGCAGACAGGAAGAGATAGACAGGAGATCCGGCCACAGTCACCCTGACTGTGTCAAAGGTCAGCTGTCGGTCAGCTCCCGACAGGGCAGCCCTTGCAGGCCTGGCTCGGAGTATGGACACGGCCCTCTCTCTCCCCTTCAGGCACTGGAGGGGTTGATCCTGGAGAAGCCCGTGGACAAGGCAGATGCCTACAGCATGCTGTCCAGGTGGGAGCCGGCGGCCAGCCCCCCAGCACCAGTGCACGTCAGAGTGTCTTGTACACTAGAATATTTTTTAAAAGATTTTATGTTGATCGGGTGGACCGGGCGTGTGGGGAGGGGCCTTCGTCCTTGTGGGTGACTGCCCTACCTCACCAGTCAGCCTCCTGGGTCAGCAAAGAAGACAGACCCCGCATTCTTGACCTTGAGCTGCATTAATTCCACGCAAATGCCACTGGAGCGGAAATCCCCACGAGTGTGACCTTCATTCTGACCCCTACTCATGCCACTGAGCAGGGGCCCTCCCTCCTCTTTCGGCTTTCCCACAGCCCAGCAGGCCTGAGCCTGTGCTTGAGTCAGGGCCCTGGGTCTGCCCGACGGGTCCTGTGGACCCGTGTCCCCCTGCCCCCAGGAGAGCAAACAGCCCCTCAGAGGAACCTGCCCAGAGTGGTCCCGCCTGGGTTTTCCCTGCACAGCCCACTGCTCCTGGGGGTCAGTGTGCTCCCCGGTGACCTGGACATTGGGTCCTCCAAGGGACACCCAGGACTGTGACCTGCTATCAGAGCCTCGAACCCACTCCTGCCTGCCCCTCCACCTGGCTGTCTGGCAAGCAGCCTTGGAGACCTGCGGGCCGGGACAATGGGGGAATAGGGCAGCAAGTGCACGGGAAGTGAGGGCCAGTCCCGGGGTGCAGTGTCACCCTGTTTCTGGGGACATGGGTCACACTTGTCTCCCTTGCCCACGGACGTGACTTCTGTTGCAGGCTGAACGGGAAAGAACACAGCGTGTTCACGGGTGTGGCCATCGTCCACTGCTCCAGCCAAGGTATCAGGGCTCCGCCTTCATCCTGAGGTCACGGAGGATCCCAGGGACTCTGGGTGACCGGGTCCCGAGGGGACAGCTCCAGTGCCCTCCCACAGTATCCCTACCTGCCACCCTACCTGGGAAGTCGGGGTGATGTGGAATCCCGGGGTTGCCACTGAGTACCTCAGGGTGCCACATGTGGATGCAGCCTGCCCAGTCGGGGATGTGGAGGGGACGTGTCCTCACGGCTGACCCTGTCCTTGCAGGCAGCGAGCTGGACCTGGACGTCTGGGAGTTCTACGAGGAGACGCGGGTGCGGTTCTCGCAGCTGTCGGAGGAGCTGCTGTGGGAGTACATCCACAGCGGGGAGCCCATGTGAGTGTCTCCCGTGCCCGCCCACGGGTGCCGGGGCCAGGGGAGACAGGGCAGCAGTCGGCACGCCAGCGGGCCTGGCGGCCGGTCTCCATGTGCGCCCTGTGGCTCGGGCACTGGACGGACACCAGACAGACCTGCTTTCTTTCACTGGGGATGCTGGCCAGAGGGGTATCATCCTGGGGACACCATTGCCAGCAGCTTAGGTGGGGAGTGGTCTTCGTGCCCGAGACACAAGGGTCCAGCTCTGTCATGGACGCAAGTCTGGGGACAGAAGTGGAAGGGCCAGGACACACCAGTCCTGAGTGCTCGGTCAGGGTGGAGCAAGGGGATCCAGGACCCCTGTGCCCCCATAAAGGGGCTGACACAGGCACCGGGGAGACCTGGGTTGGAGACCCCCATAAGGCAGGGTCCAAGTGACGTGTGAGGGCCAGGACCCTAGAAGCAGCAGAGCACAGCCACACCGGGGTCCTGCAACCCCCAGAAGTGGCTATAAACCAGGGGTGGGTGGGGCGGCCGCATCACAGTGGGGACCCCAGCTCCACTGTGTCAGTCAGTGCCAGCAGACAGGGCTTGGGGGGACGGAGGACACTGGGCTGGGGCCGGACTTCCCAGCAGGAGCTCACTGAGTGGCAGGTATGTTGGGGCCAGCTCGCTGGGTCTGGTCTGCGTGTCATCTGGGGATTTCCACGAAACCTTGGTCCGGGTGCTTGGACCCCTTGGACGCGCATTCTGACCTCTCCCCTTCTCTCTGCCTTCTTCCCTCTGGCCCCGCCCACCCTGCTCAGGGACAAAGCTGGAGGGTACGGGATCCAGGCCGTGGGCGGCATGCTGGTGGAGGCCATCCATGGGGACTTCCTCAACGTCATGGGCTTCCCCCTGAACCGGTTCTGCAAGAAGCTGGCTGAGCTGTACCGTCCGCCACGGCCCGAGGACCTGCAGCGGGAGAAGCATGACTCCATCCCCGCTGTGGACACCTTTGACAGCCTCAGCGATGTGGAGGGCTCGGGGTCCAGCCCGGGCAGGGCTCAGGGGGGCCGCGGCCGTCCCCAGGCCCAGGGCAGGACGGACACAAACAACGCAGACTGTAGACCCACGGTGGAGAGCGTGCCTCCCACTGCGGTCGTGGAACTCATAGATGGCTACAAAGTGTCCAAGGTAACCCGCCGAGGGTCCCGGGGTGGCCGGGACTGAGGGGCACAGTTGGGGCCAAAAACAGCAGCAGGAATCCATCCTGTCTCCATCCTGGAGACCAGACGTCTCAAACCCAAGTGTCCTGCAGCCGCACACCCTCCTCGGGCTCCAGGGAGGATCCTTCCCGCCTCTTCCAGCTCCAGGGGCTGCTGGCCACGTCTCTCCTCTCTGCTCCCGTCTCCACGTACCTTCTCCTCTGGTCTGTGTCTCCTCTCTTGTCTCTTCCAAGGACACTGTCATGGGGCACAGGGCCACCCTGACCCAGGACGACCTCCACCTCTCAGGTCCTTACTAATGGCATCTGACTCCCAGGTAGCGGCATGAGGATGTCAGCATGCCTTTTTGGAGCCACAGGGCAGCCCCTAACAGTGTCCTTGCTGATTCTCTGCTGCCCTTAAGTGGCTGGAGACAGGCGTAGGGACTTCCGGGACCGGCAGAGTGTGATGGGTTCTCCCACATTTCCCGGAAGGCTCCTGGGCAGCGAGGGTGCTGGGTGGGAGGGCTCAGGCTGTGGGACTCGGGCCTGCCCCCTCCCACGCTCTGCCCCTTTTCCTCTCCTGTGACCTCGTGGTCGTAGTGGACTGTGTGGTCACAGGAAGGAAAGGGGGGAGTGCTGGGTGGGACCACACATTCATTTGCCTGAAAGAGAAGTTCAGTCCCTGCTCTGCAGCACGTGTTAGTAGCTCAAGTTCCAGCTGCGCCATGGTTCCAGCAGGTGGCCCTCTCCCTCTTCTGTTCATCAGCTACCGATCCGTGGTCCACTTTCCATCTGCCCCTCTGTCTACCATGTTTCTCCATCCGTCCACTGTGTCTGGCTGCCCTCCCTTCCCTCCCACAGTTCCGCCTTCTGACATATCATTCCTCCATCCATCCCTCCATCATCCATCCATCCATCCCTCCATCCCTCCATCCATCCATCCATCCCTCCACCCATCCATCCATCATCCGTCCACCATCTGTCCATCCATCTATCATCCATCCATCCATCCACCCATCCATCCATCCATCCATCCCTCCACCTATCCATCCATCCATCCACCCACCCATCCATCCATCCATCCATCCACCCATCCACCCATCCACCCAACCATCCATCCGACCATCCATCCATCCATCCATCTACACATCCACCCATCCATTCATCCATCCATCCATCCACATCCATCCATTCACATCCATCCATCCATCCATCTGTCCATTCATTCATCTATCCCTCTACACATCCATCATCCATCCACCATCTGTCCATCCATCCATCTATCCATTCATCCATCCCTCCATCCATCCCTCCATCCATTCATCCATCATCCATCATCCATCCATCTGTCCATTTATCTATCATCCCTCCCTCCCTCCATCCATACATCCTTCCTTCCATCCCTCCATCCATACATCCTTCCTTCCAGCCATCCATCCATCCATCCTTCCATCCACACATCTATCATCCATCCACCATCTGTCCATCCATCCACCCATCCATCCATCCACCCATCCAGCCATCCATCCATCCGTCCATCCACCCATCCATGCATATATCATGTCTTTTTACCTGTGTATCCATCATTTATTGCCCGTCTATGCAATGTCCATCCCTCTGTTCGTCTATCATCCGTTTATCCTCCTGCTCATCTACGCACCCACGCACCCATTGCTTACCTCGCATCACAGTGGCCTCCCCGTGGCCAGGCCCCTGCCCCCTCCAAGCAGGAGTGCCGTGGGGAGTCTTGCAGTGGAAGTGACTGCCTGGTCCCGCCTGTTCATTCATTCTCCACACAGCTCAGTGTCTTCTTGCATTTATGGAAGTGCCTCAGCTGTCACAGAGGGTGTGCCATGCAAGGGGAGAGCTCGAGTGACAGTTCTCAAGGTCACACGAGGCATGCATCCTGAGCAGCATAGGGAACCAGTCCACCTAGGATTGGACCTCCGTGTCCAAGCAGAGTTCCCCTGGGAGCTCCTGCACTCAGGGCTTCATTCAGTGGGTCACGGTGGTCACGGCTCAGCCCCTAGCAGCTGCACGTGGGTTTTCTCCCACGGGACCGCCTCTGCTGGGTGGGCACTGACTTGCCTACACCTTGTGCAGGGTGGGTACCAGCTGGCGCCTCAACCTTCTCTCCTGTGGGGAAGAGAGTCCCACTGATGAGTGGCATGACCTGGCCCGTTTTGACCTCCCTCTTCACACTTCGTGGGGGTGAAGAGCATTTGACGAGCCACCTGCCGAGTCTCACCGCAGCGGCTGTTCCCGCACAGGCCCTGTTCACGGCTTGCAAGATGAAGGTGTTCGATTTGCTGAGAGACGATGGTCCCCTGAGTGCGGCGGACATTGCCAAGAAAGTCGGCGCCACTGAGAGCGGAACTGGACGACTGCTGGACATCTGTGTGGCCTTCGGGTTATTGGACAGGACAGAGAGAGGTAAGGGGCCTCGGAGGGGTTTTGCAGAGAATGTCAGAAGGCAGAAGCAAGTCACTGAGTGGACCTGACCTCTGAGCCGAGGCAGGGATGACCTCACCAGCTGTCCCTCTGCCCTCAGAAGCCTGGCCATTCCCCAGAGGGTGCGACACAGGGTGGATGGAAGAAAGGAAAAGGCCTGAGTGTGTGTGAGGAGAGTGACTCATTATGTCTCTGGTCTCAGAGGGGCTGTCTCAGTGAGGGACCTCCAGACACCAGAGAAAACAGGACATTTCCATGTGCATGACACAGACAGGGGTTGACTTAGAGAGAGAGACCAGACAGAAGGCGGAGAGATGATAGATACATAGGTAGACGGATGGGTAGACGGATACAGTGGATGGACGGACGGTGGAAGGCTGGATGGGAAGTTGTAACTGGATTGAGGGATGGAGGGATGGATGGATGGATAGACGTGGATCGTGAATGGATGCATGGATACGAAGGTAAATGGATGGGTGGACAGGTGGACAGATCAATGGATGGATGAGAAGATGGATGCATGCATGGATAGAAAGATAGGTGTATGTTTGTAGGGATGGATGAGTACATTTATAAGAAGATGGGCAAACGGACGGATGGTGGGTGGATGGATGGATGGACAGGTGATTGGTTGGAAAGATGGAAGGGTGGGCGGGGGTGCATGGGTACATAGATGGAAGGATGTATAAATAGATGGATGGTGGAGGGATGGATGGGTGGTTGAGAAATTGGATAGGTAGCCAGTGAGACTGGTGGCTGGATGGAAGAACGAACAGATAGGCAGATGACTGGATGGGTGGATTGCTGTCGGTGTACATGGATGGGTTGATGGATGATAGAGGGACAGACGCATGGATGGATGGAGGGATGGATGGACGGACAGCAGATGGGTGGATAGACTACAGAGGGGCTCAGTGACTGTCCCAGGGCCCTTAGAGGGAACCTCCAGTGAGGGAAACTCTCACCTCCATTGGCACCTGCGCCCGCTGTGGCCTGCTTGCTCACTGTGGAGCTGCCTGCCGGTGTGCTGTGAGGAGTGCTCTGGGGGACGGTGTCTATGGTCATCCTCCGTGGAACTCAGCTGTGGTCCCGTGGGGATCCAGCTCCAGCGTCACTGTGAGGACCTCACCGGTCACTTCAGGTTACAGCAACTCGCACCTGGCCAGCCTGTACCTGCTGTCGGACAGCGAGCACTCCCTGCACGGCCTGGCTCTGCACAACGACAGCCACACCTGGCACCTGTACAGCCGCCTGGAGTCCATCGTGCGGGAGGGAGCCAGCCCGCACCCCAGGGCTCTGCAGACCGTGGTGGACAACCCATTTCAGGTGGCTGCGTGGAGGATGCATCTTCCCTGCGTGGGTCTGGGGAAAGGACCCCTGGGTCCAGGGTCCCTGTCCGGCCTGGTGGTGCACGGACTCTCGGACGCCACTGAGCGTTGGCCTCCTAGAGGCCAGGCGTCCTGAGAGGTGCCAGGCTGGGAGAGACAGTGGGGTCAGGGTGCATGGGGTGCTGACTGGTCCCGGTCCAGGGCCTCCCAGGGTACTCTGGCCAGGAGCCCATAGATCTGCAGCTTCCTTTGCCCCTGTCCCCCACTGTCCCCATGTGCCCTTCCTCCAGAGAGGCTCCTGGGGTTGCCCTGCGAGACTGTGGTGGATCCGGAGAGGCCCCACGCCCACCCCCAAGCCCTGCTGACCCCCTGCGCCGGGGACGTGCCGGCTATGAGTGCTGCTTGGGTACAGCAAGCCTGTAGTCTGCGTGTCTGTTCACACCCCGCTCTGCCTCAGGAGTCCTACTACCAGACCCAGGAGAGGAAGCTGCAGTTCATGCGGGCCATGCATGGCCTCATCAAGGTGGCTGCTCGCCAGGTGGCCACAGCCTTCGACCTGTCTCGATTCACCTCTGCCTGCGATGTGGGAGGTGTGTGCACCCCACCGGGAATCCCTGTCACCAGCTGGGTGCATGTCTTTACCTGGGTCACATCGTGGGTTGCTCACATGCTCATAAAACTGCAAAACCCCGTTATCACTTTAAAAGCACCCCAAGGACTCCTGAGCTGCCAGCTTGCATTTCCCCATTCTCCCTGCCACCCTTCCTCCTAGTGGCCCAGAGTGGCTGTTGAAGCACCAGCCATCACGTCTGCTTTCACAAGCAAGAAAGGATTAGGGATGGTTACCAGACCTCCACAACTTTGCCCTGAGGATTCTCTCTGACATTGTGCCCATGCCCCACTGACCTGCTCACCTGCATGGTCTTGACCTTGGAAGGCCCCAATGCCTACAGGAGACACCAGCCATCTCCATCGTGGCTGGCTTTATTTCACAGCAGTGGCCTCAATGCATGGTCTAGAGCATTGCTTGATTTTGCTTCAGTTGCACTTTGGAGACTCACCCAGGCATCCTAAGTGCCGGGAAGGGCAGGTAGGGGTAAAGTGTGTGATTTCACCTGCAGGCTGCACAGGCGCCCTGGCCTACGAGCTGGCCCAGCAGTACCCGGGTATGAGGGTGACCGTGTTTGACCTGCCGGAGGTCATCGAGGATGCTGTGGTTTTTCGACCCAATGGACCACACACAGGGCAGGTCAGCTTTGTGCCAGGTAAGCGCTTCAGTGCCTTTGTCTCTGGTCAGCACTTGGCTGACCTCTGACACCGAGCCCGTCCCTGTGTGTGTGCGTGGGTGGGTGTGGTGTCTGTGCCTCTGCAGGGGTGTGTTTGTGCTGGTGGTGTCTGTGTGCAGTGTTCCCCTCCTCTGCACAGGGGTCCCTTGTCCACCTGGGGAGGGTTGCAGGACCCCGTCCAGTAGCAAATCCTCAGCTCTGGGGTCCTTTATACAGGATGAGCCAGTGTCTGCTTGTCCCTGGCCCACTCCCTCCTGTGGACTTGAAATCCTGTCTGGATTCCTTCTAACCCCTGATACACTGTCAGTGTGCTGTGAAGTTGTTACACTGTCTCGTTTCAGGGGTAACAAGAAAAACTGCTCTAAGCTCTGAGCGGACACAAGCAGCTACCTGCACTGCCTAGTAACAATGTAACCTTCACTAATTGCACAGCAACAAGATAATTTTTTTCAAGTGGGTTCTCTGGGTGTTGTTTTCTTCTATGGCTCCAAAAACAAATTACAAGAACTGTGTGCCTTAGAACCACAGACAGTGATCATCCCCTGTTCTGGAGACCAGACGTCTGAGGTCCAGGTGTCCCAGGGTGGCAATCCCTCCACAAGCTCCAGGGAGGGTCCTTCCCCCCTCTTCTGGCTCCTGGGGCTCCAGGCTTCCCTGGGCTGGTGGCTGCATCCCTCCTACCTCTGCCTGCGTCTCCACGTGGCTTCTCCCCTGTTCTGGGTCTTTTTTGGTGTCTCTTCTAAGGACACGGTCACTGCATGCATGGCCAGCCTGACCCTGGACGACCTCCTCTCAGACCCTTCCCTCATCCCACCTGCAAACACCCTGTTTCCATGTGGTTACAGTTTCCGGAACTAGGACTTGGATTGTGTTTTGAGGGGGGGCACTTTCACCCCACTACAAGCAGCCTCCTTTTCTATTCAGTTCAGAGGTGGTGCCTCCCCGTTTCTGTCTCGGGGAGAGCCGGTTCTCGTGTCCCTGATGGAATGATTACCTTTTGTGTTTAAACCAGGGGACTTTTTCCGCGACACCCTCCCGGAGGCCGACCTCTACATCGTCTGCAGGATTCTGCATGACTGGCCCGACGACAAGGCGCACCAGCTGCTGAGCCGCATCTCCAGCAGCTGCAGACCAGGTGAGACGGCGTCTTCTGAGACACACATGAAGACAGTTCCCACTTTTAAAAAAGTAAATTTTATGCACGGTGAGGGGTCGCCCTGCCCCCTGTGGTGCTCAGTTTACCGTCTTCAGAGCACACTCTTAACTCCAGGCTGTGGACACAAGTGACTGCACATTGGGACAGCTGCCCTGAGCCTGGTTCCCCTGAGTGTCACTGTCCTGGCCCCGCAGGGTGGTGAGGGACCCTGGCCTCTCCCACCCCACGTGACCCCTCCCACCGCTACGATGCCCCAGCCATCCCTTCCCAGCTCACCGTGTCTCACTGTCACACCCACATTCCACCACTGTGCCCTCCCTCCTGTCCCTGGCCAGGCTGGTGCTGCTGCTCCAAGCAGCTGGGGCCCAGGATCCTATCACCTGGTTCCCGATGGGCTCTTGGGGGCGCCCCCTTTAATAAAAGTTTCCACCTGTGTCCTATGCAGAGCATTCCCTCAGGGGGCCCTGGCGGGTATCCCCAGAGGACCGGGCACCCCTCCTTTCCCCCTGTCCCTTTTTCCTGTCCCTC
>PVIA01011961.1:0-40919 GCA_004024845.1 Tonatia bakeri | reverse complement strand
TTCCCTCAAAATCAATCACTGACTGGCTTTGAGCCTCTCTTTCTTCATGGCCTATTCTTATGTGAATCAGGGTGCAAAGCAAAACCATGAATAATATCAACAAGGAATTATTAAGAACAATCCCAGAAAAATTACCGCCCCCCTTTTGTATGCCACGTTCTCTTCCAGGAAGATGGATTCCTTGAATTCCTTCTTTCCATGTCCTGGACCTTGTCAGACAACATGGTTGGAAGAGGACGTGGCAATTTATTTATCAAATCTAAAACCTCTGGATTCTATGAAATTATTTTTGATCATTAATATCTTATTGTATATGTACAAGTTGAACTTTATTCACTTTTATTTTATGTAACTGTATTGCTATACACTTCGTAATTACCACTCTCCATGGTGATATATTAATTTTCTACCAATTTATATGATTTCTAGCTAGTTTTATTATTAAACATTCAAATATTTTTATTGAAATTATTTATTTAAGAGAGGCAGTGATGCCTAATCATAATTTTCTTATAATTTAGGCCACATTTATTTTTTATTCTTTTACTGTTCCTTGATTATGAAGTATATTTTAGAGTTGACTTCTTGACTTTTCATTAAATTAAGAACAGATATTAACATTGGAAGTGATATTATGATAATGAAAAAATATTTCTTATTCTTTAATTGGTTCACTGTTTTACATCTTATTTTTCAAGATAAAAACCTGACAAATTATCTGGTAGAAGGAAAATTTTCTCTAACATGGTCAATGATAGTCCTACAACATCTACTTTTCATTGTGCATTAATTTGTACCTATCACCTGAATTAATTCCTTGCTCTGAAATATTTTATCTCATACATGGGATATAAAGAAAATAAATGTACCTTTTAGTTTTACCTTTTATTCTAATGAAAATGAACTTATATGATAAACCAATAGTATATACAAAGTACTTATTACTAACTCATCAATTACTAATACCTCATAATAAAAAGGAATATAATTCTTTGCTGAGAAAATTCAAATATTTAAGAAACAATTCCTGACATCAAGAAGCTTGTGACAAAATAGATTATACACTCTATAGATCCTCATCATTATCATAATTTTATTTTAGCTTATATTTTATTTTATAGTTTATCAAATATCTTCATTTATGGAGATAAACTCATATTAATTTTATAAAGTCCTATGTTCTTTATTATACAGATATATAGAATTCTATGATTAGATAAGTTTAAATAACTAATTTAAATTTGCTCAAAGTGTTGAAATCATGTGATGAAATTACATCTTTTGACTGAAATGTCCAGGTTAAATTATGCAACTGTTTACTTTTTTACAAAGACAAAAATCAATGCACTGAGTACATTATAAATGCAAACTTGGTGTCTTAGTCCATATATTTATAGTAATTCAGAAAAGGAGATCTCTGTGACCTGGGGTGGCCCTGAAAAGTAGCATGGTCTCTGGGGAGGAGGAAAGATAAGAATTAAAGAGAAGATTGAACTTATTGTTTCTCAGCAACCTAGAAAATTTATTTACTTGGTTCAAACTAAGAGCAAAGAAGATGGTTAGGCCCAATTCTAACAGTCAGGGTTCTCGGAAAATATAATCTTTACTCATCACCCAAGCTGGGTACTTGTTTCATCGTTTCATACCATACTAGGAAGTGACCAACACCATTTAGCATCCTTTGATACATCCGTTTAGAAGAGAGAGTGAGCCACTTGTCTGAGCCTTCGGTTAAATGGCCTAAAAAGTACCACTAGACACAGTGGTTAGCACATGATAGATATGTTTTCTGAACTTGCTTTCTAATAATTAGTGTCAGGGTCAGTATTTAAGTTAATTTGACAAAAGAATTGTCCCTATGATCAGGAAGGCATTAAAATAAAATTTCATGAAAAGGGATAAAAAGTTGTCCAGATAATTCCAAAAACCCAATATAGAAGAAAAGCTAAAAGGTACAGAAAATATAATCATAGTGATGAGAAAATAAAAATTGGATGACATAAAATACTGATGGACTTGACTAAGTATTGAACAAAACAAGAATAATGTTCAGGGTGATTTGGAAAATAAGTGAATATTAATAAGGAATCATTGAAAGAAATTTGGATAACGCCACTAGTGCAGTGACATTGGTGGATCAAAACTTAAGACGCAAAACAGAGATGAATCTATGGAGTTGAGTATTTAGAGAATAAAAAAAAACTACAAAAAAGTGTTGATATGTTGGATGGCTAAGGATGTTACCATATTACACATGTTGTTTCTCAATTTAATTTTGAAAATTTGAACCAAATAAAGCTGCAAAATGAGGCCTCTAATATCTGGAAATCTCTTCACGCATGCAGAATCATGTTCTACTTATTTTTAATGAAACTCTCCTATTACACAATGTAAAGAATATGTAATTGGGAACATGCAAGAAACTTGAGAACCTTGTATCTGAATAAAATAATAGAAGTTACTGAATTTCAATCACTTGTTAATTCCTGTCAACACAGCACTGAGTGAGGTGAAAATAATGGAATGCTTAGAAGTTAATAATCAAGTTACTTTGCAATTCTCATTAAGTAAAATAAAAGGGCTGGAAAAATAATTTAGTTCTGTTTATGTAAATTTAACTTAAAGACCACTAATGATGCACATGCATGGGATTCCCCCTGACAAAAACTGAACTGTTAGACCACAAATATAGAAAAAGTGATAAAGTTATGCCTCATAGCAACTAAATCAATTATCTCTGAAATCTCAGCAGTGGAAGTTTATAGGTATGTACTCTGTTCTCCAATAAGGTGACTTTGTTACTCATTGGATACTGGATTTTTTCCCATGGTGTTAAGACTATCTTTCTTATCTCTTTTAAGATTTTGTTTTCCAGTTCTGCTATCTACTGGTTCTTTGACTTTAGGCTATATGATTCACTTTGTCTGATTCAGTCTCCTTATTTTAGAAATGTGGATAAAAAATGTGGATATTATCTACCTCATAGGATTTTTGTGAAGACTAAAGGTGACATTGCATATAAACTTTTAACACAATGGTACTACTCATTCAATAAATACTGTAATAATCTTAATCCTTATTTAATAATATTGGTAATGACATTTATTGAATGATTTAAATTTTATTCTGACAGCCTTTTGCATGGCATTCTTACTGTAAATATTCATTGGGGGAGAGATGGATAATAATGGGTCATTAACATGAAGTATATATTTGTTATTTTTGTTGCTAAAATTCATAGTCTCCATATATTGCTGAGTCTCTCTCAATAATTATCTTGCTTACATTTCCCCCCAGTTTTACTGAGATGCAACTAACATATAAAACACTATTAGTTTAAGGCACACAACATAATGACTTGATATATGTATATATTGCAGAATGACTTCCATAATAAATCTATGTAATATCCATTATCTCATATAGTTAAAAAATTTTTTCATTGTGTTGAGAACTTTTAAGATGTACTCCCCTAGCAATTTTCAAATAGGTCACTTTCGTTCCACTGTGATTACTGAATGGATTGTGAGGGGCCAACAATGAAAGTAGGGAGACTAGTCACATGGCAATTGCAGTGATATCAGTCAAAGAGGACCTAAGTTGTTGACAACACAGTTGGAGAAAGATTGATGTATGTTGGATATGTTTGAAAGTAAAGCTAATAGGACCAGCTGTTTAATTGTGTGTCAGATATCAGAGGAAAAAGGAATGACCACTCCAAGACTTTTTCCTTGACTACCTGGTAGATTGTGGTTGCATTTACTAATGTGGAACAGACTGGCAGAGGAGCAGAAGTGTGGAAGGATAGAATCAAAGTTTTGTTTTAACAATGTTTTATGATGCCTATTAGACATCTAATAGATCGAAAAAGCTGTTGCATATATGAGTTTGGAATTCAGTGGAGTGGACTCAGATACACATTTGGAAATTATTGGCATGAAGATATTTAAAATCATCAGACTGATTGAGATCATGTAGTAGAAGGTAGACTTTTAAAAGTAGTGGGAATTAGTCATGACTTTATTATTTTTCCCAGCACCTAATTCCTTTATAAATGAAATGTCCACATTGATGTTATGGTCTTTATATCACTCTGTATAATAAACTTTCAGATTTAGTTCCATATGCTTACTGCTTCTCCCACCCACACCTCACCCTGAGCCCCATGTTTCTTTGTTTAAATTTCTTAAAAGAAATATCTGATTGTTCTACAACCAGTCAAATAGTTCCTGACCATTACACCATGGGCTGACCTTTCTTCACTAACCTGGATGATTTTCCTGTAGGTTAGGAACCTATATTTTCAATATATACTGAATATTAGATATTATGCTATACATTTTACATGTCAGCTCATTAAATGGTTGAAATAAACTGAGATTAGTTCTTTTATTTTATTGATGAAGACATAAGGTTCAAAACAAATCTCTCTGATAACATAGCTTGTATATTGTAGAGTTAGAATTTTAAAAGAAGCCTAAATAACACAAACTATAAATCAAACAAGAAAAGGTTATAAGCACTCAAACTCTGAGTTGCGTGTAGCCATGTTTGCCTGTATATGAACAAACTCCCTACACTGTGAGGTAAACAAAAGGCCGTCAACAAACACTAGAGAATAGGACTGAAAACTCTGACAACATTTGAGTTTTGGAACTCCTTCTTCTCAAACAAACTCTTTCCCTTTATTTTCTGAGGCATGATAGAAACCAGTCTATTCTACCTTTTTCTTTGAGATTTTTCAACTTGAAGCTGGATGATTTTAAATAATACAGACATCATATACAACAGAGAGAAGGGTGGATGTTATTATTAACATATTTATTAATAAATATGTCATTTAATTAATAAAGATATTAATTCACATATTATAAAATTTACATGTTTAAAGTGTACAAGTCAATGATTTTGGTATATTCACAGAGCTGTGCAATCATCAGCACAAAGTTTAGAATATGTTAAAAACCCTGTTCCTATTAGCAATCCCACCCCAACCCCCCACAACCCACCTCCCCGCAACTTCCTGCAGTAGGCACAACATATGTAGTGTTTTGTGACTAGCTTCTATTATTTACCATATGTCTTCCAAATTCATCCATTTTGTACCATGTATTTATTTTATCCATTTAGCATTTATTGATTACTTTTTATTATCAAATGCTATTCAATTATATGAACGTAAAGTTTCTGATTTATTCATCCTTTGGGGATATTTAGTATGTTACCATTTTAGGTTAGTATAATAATGCTGCTGTGAACATTCACTTACAAGTTTTTGTATGAAAATATGTTTTGATTTTTTTTTAGTATGTACAGAGAAATGAAATTTCTGGGTCACGTGGTAACTCTATCTTTAACACTTTGACAAACTGGCAAAGTGTTTTCTAAAGCAGCTGTGCCTCTTTACATTCCCACCAGCAACGTATGAGAGTTTGTTTCTCCACATTTTCACCACCGTTGATTATTGTCTGTTAATTTGCTTATAGCCATCCTAGTGGGTGTGTGATGGTTTCTTCTTTTGGTTTTGATTTGTGTTTCCCTAATGGTTAATGACTTGAAAGCTTTTTGTGTGCTTATTAACCATTTGTCTGTTTTTGTTGGAGATATAGGTATTCAATCATTTGCCCATTTTTTAAATTGGTTTATTTGTGTTTTTGTCATCTAGTTGGAAGGGTTCTTTACACTAGATACAACTCCCTTATCAGATATATGATTTACAAATTGTTTCATCCATTCTTTTGGTTAACACTTTCTTCATATGGTTTTCAGCACAAAAGTTTTTATTAAATGTTGAAGTCCAAGTAATATATATTTTCTTTTCTTTCCTTTAAGATTTTTATAGCTTTAGTTCTTAAATTTAAGTCTATGAAGGATACAAGAAAGGGATCTAAATACATTCTTTTGTATGTAGGTTTATAATTGTCCTGATGATTATGTTTTCTTCAGTATTGCCCATGAAATGGAGGAAAAGCTCTACTTAAGGAGGTTAAGGAAGCATTATTTGAATGAAAAGTTCCTGAAGTGTAACTAGAATTGGGATGGGTAAAGATGTACTAGGGAAGACAATGATAGGCATAGGTGGACAAGAGAAAGGAATGACAAAGTCTAAAATATTATTTTATCTTTACAATAGCATGGTTTACAGAGAACCTGAAACCTAAACATAAACAGAGATTGAGAAGATGGTTCAAGTGCAAGAAATGTCTTTGAGAGGGGCCTCAGATGTTTTACCCACCCCTCCAGAGCACATGTGCTGTTTTATTTGTAAATCAGTTCTCTGGGGTTCTTTGCTTAAGGACTGCTTTGGATTATGTTAATTCCTCAGCATTTGTGGCCTCTGGCATTATGTATGCCTTCATCAATGGAACTTAGCCTGCTTTGAACTTGTGGACTTAGGGGATGCAGTGCAGAAAGTGGTGTTGTATAATGACTCCATTGTCAGAGCTGATATTAGCTTTGATGTCACCTGGTCTTATGCTTTGGTTTTGTAAATCCAGCAGTACCTTCATTGGTTCTTCCCTGTCTCAGTTCTGGGTACATCAAAATCTGTTAGCTAGTGCCATAGATCCTTGTGTGTCATTCAGTCTTGACTGTCCATTTTGACACTTAGAACAATTACATCTACCTTCCCTCTTACAGTTAAGTGTTGCCATCTGGCCTCAGCTATGCCAAAATCCCATCATTTCTACTGAAACTAGTGAACCATTTTCATACACAGTCCTTCAGATCTGGTCTGTAAAGGATAACCATAGCTGAGTTTTCAAGATGGGGCTGTTTTCATTAGCACATTCCTTTCTCCTTTTGTGAATGGTTTGTCTTCAGGGCCTTCCCAGGAATACAGGCAGCAAGTGGGTTCTTTAATAAATCAGGTCTAACATGCTTTTCTCTCTAAACTTTAGCCTTCATCAAACTTTGTACAAGTATTTCTGCTTCTTTTACTCTAGGTCATTATCTCTACCAACTCAATTCCATTTTAACGAAGTATCCTAACAATATATAATGACTGGCTTGAGGTGTCATTAAATTCTGGGTTATAGTGAGTGTTCTCATATCAATAAACTGTCTTTTATCTGCCCTCATATTCAATAGTCTTGAAACCCATTCCCAAGAATGATTTCTTAATTCGTGCCTGTACATATCAGCCTGGGCCTATAGTTCTTTTGATCCGTAATCTCTTTCCTCCCAATGAAGAGAGAGTATTCCACGGTTGAGTTACATTGAGAATGAACTATAGTTACTGGCCTGGAAGACTTGCAGGAATTGGAGATGGAGATCGTGAAGAGGGCAGGTTTCGTCTTGCTAGATATCTGAGGTGAGGCCAATGAATATTCTCTAAGCAAAAGGGGGTTGTTTTCCTCTAGTAATGGTGCATGAGACATTTCTGCATGCCCATAGGTTTTAGGGAACTCTGGAGATTTAAGTTCTTAAATATATCCAACCATATCTGTTCTATGTCTTATTTCCTCCCCAATCCATGTTTTACTTTAATGTAAGATATAGAATAAGGCTATGAATTAACCCTCTGCAGTTTGGTTCCTCCCATCGTCAAGTCTCATGCTTGCTTTGCATCTCCACTGCCTTGGGCTGCAGAAGACTAATGTTTCTATAAATGCTATTATTTATTTCTTAAGAAACCTTTTATTTCACTCCATGCCCTGACTGGGTACTAGTTGAATTGAGCATGTCACTTTTTCTTCCTTCAGTGCACTGATGGCATTTAACAATAACCATTATCCTAATAATTACTTTTCTTCCTGTAGTATTATTCTCTCAAGTCTTGAGATAATTACATAAACCAATGCAACCCATTTACTTTGTATATCCCAGCTCTCCACAGGTAAGAATGTTAATAATTGAGATACTTCAGAATGCCAGGTGTTATCAGTACTGTACTTACTGCCAGAAGTGAAGAACCTTGTTGCCATTTGGCCAGTGAGTAATCAGTTACTGGGATAATTGCTTCATAGAATCTTTTTATTTTTTTTTGTACTAACAGTCATAGTTGCACTTTCTTTGTAAGCTGGTGCTGAGACAAGAATTTGAGTTCAGGTGGTTCATTTGGGAGATGCAGGGAGCATGGCTAGAGGAAAAGTGATACAGAAAAGGGATGACAGCAGTAAAGGGTGTTTTATTAAGCTAGCTAATATCATGGATAAGTGGAGCTTAATTCCAAAACATTTGTCTCACACACTAAATTCCACGAGTTATTTGTTGAGGGTTTTTCCTCTAGGGCTATTAATTCCTCAGCACTTCCAACCTAGTGTGTACACAAACAGAAAAGCCTCCTGCAGTTTGGGGGAATGAAAAAACAGGCCTCATGCACAGAGTTGACTTTACATCCAGTGAAAGGCTGGAAGAGATGGCAGAGCACTGATAGCACATGGTACCGGAAAGCAGTGAGATTGAAGTTAATCATTATCAGACCATTCAAAGAAATAAGTTTTTAAATTTAATTTTCTCCTATACAAGAGAGTTGCACTAAATTGGTGTATGTGCTAGATTGTGGAACAGCGACAGAATTGGGTAGGGCAACGGAGACAGAATGTAACATGATGATTGTCCTCCTATTTCCAGTTCTGTCAGGACCTGTAATGGGTCCTAATTAATAAAGCCACTTTTAGAAGGCTTCGCTATATAGGATAGCATCCTAAGCATACTTCAGCAGTAATATGTCAAATAAAAAAGAGATTCCATTTTCAAAAGAATTGGGACCTTAGAATGCAGGCAAGTATGGCCAAGGTTACTTTCTGTGTTGCATTGTGTAAGTGTACAGATTTTTTTTTACCTTCACCTTTCAGTTTAAATATCTTATTTTAGCTAAAGCAAATTTGCCTCATTCTGGCAGAAGAAGCTTTATGCGGAAAGGCAGTGTGGTTCACACTTTCATTTCCTAGTCTACCACACTTGTTCAGTCACCTACATGTGCCTTTTGAATCCCACTTAGTAATTTGTCATTCGCAGTAGTGGTTTGTGAAAGACGGGAAGAAAACTTCAATATGTAAGAAAAAAATTGAAAATGGAGAAGTACTGAGGAGCACTTTTAGGAATAAGCTGAAATCCACTTGGAAACAAAAGAGCAAAAAATAAGAGAAAATGTTTTCATACCTTAACACTAATCTAGTAATAGCTGCACTAATCCGTCATCCCTACATATAACATCAATAGGCAAATTCAAGTTAGGAGGGCGCTGGTATCACTCACCCTAATGTTAATCCCTCATCTGTTTGTGGGATTTACACTAAAAAAATACTCTCCTTTTCAACTTTCCAATGTTGAGGATTTTGCTACTGGGTCAACTGTAAGTTGACCTTTTTCTTTCTTTTGGAAGAATTCTTTACCAGTATTCATAGCTTATTGCAACAAACCCAGTGAAAGGGCTTCTGTAGGGTGCAGGAGACTGTCAGACATGCTTAGATATTTCTGTAACTCCAAGAAAGATAATCTAAGGTTATTTTCAAAAAAAGCACTCACCATTTTATTAAAGAGTTCTTTCTGTTTTCTTCTATTTCTTACACAAAAGTGACAAGATTTACTGATATATGAAATAGTGAGGGAAAATATTGTGGTTTAAACTGTTATCCCTCTTACACATGTTCATATAAAGTGAAAAATAACCTCTGTGGTAATTAGTATATACACACTCTAGTATCAGATAAAATATGGTCATATCTCCAAGATATTACAACCCTGTTTCCCAATTTACCAAGATTAGAAGGAGTCAGACTTTTAATGTAGCTCCCTCCTATTTTTCTTCTGTAGATTCCACATAAAAATGAAATTATATGGGATTTTCATTCTCTGTCTGACTTATTTCATTTAGCATAATGTCTTCTGGGTTCTTCCATGTTATCTCAAATGGTAAGATTTCATTCTTTTTTTATGGCCAGGTCATATTCCACTATATATCTCTACCACCTCTTTTTTTCAATTGGCTAGAATGAATGTTTAGACAATATCTTGGCTATTGTAAATAATGCTGTAATAAATGTAGGGATGCATATATCTTTTCATATTAGTGTTTTGGAGTTCTTTGGATAAATACCCAGAAGTGAGATGGCTGGGTGGTATGGAAATTCTATTTTTAAGTTTTTGAGGAACCCCCATGCTGTTTTCCATACTGGCTGCACCAGTTTACAATCCCACCAATAAAGTATGACAGTTCCCTCTTCTCCACATCTTGCCAACACTTGTTTGTTGGTTTATTAATGATAGCCATTCTGACAGGGGTCGGGCAATATTTTGTTTCTATTTGTATTTCTCTAATGATTAGTGACACTGGACAATTTGGGTATTTCTGCTAGCCATCTGTGTGTCCTATTTGCAGAAATGTTTATTCAGGTCCTCTGCCCATTTCTTAGTTGGATTGTTTGTTTTTTTATGTTAAGATGTATGGGTTCCTTATGTATTTTGAATATCAATCCTTTGTGAATATCAGATGTGTCATTAGTGAATATCTACTCCCATTAAGTAGGTTATCTTTTCATTTTGTTGGTGATTTCCTTTTCTGTACAAAACTTGTTATCCCATTTTTACATGGGAAAACTTTGTAATCCTATTTATTTATTTATTTCTCTTGCTTGAAGATACATACTCAAAAAATATCACTAAGAGCCATGTCAGTTTACTGCCTATGTTTTCTTCTAGTTTTATGTTTTCAGGTCTTACATTTAAATCATGAAACCATTTTGAGTTTTTTCTTGGATATAGTATAAGAATGTGTCTACTTTCATTTTTAACATGTATCCAGTTTTCCCAACATCATTTATTGAATACACTGTCTTTACCCCATGGTATGTTCTTGCCTCCTTTGTCACATATAATTGATCACATAGGTGTGAGTTTATTTCTTGGCTTTCTATTCTGTTCCACTGATCTTTGTGTTTTTATGCTATAAATATTATTTTAAAAATGAATTTTAATGACTAGATTGCATTCTATCATTTTGCTACTACTGAATTATTTTTAAAACAGTATCATGATAAAATTCTCAAGGTGGAGTTACTAGGTCAGTGGCTTCTGTACATTCTTAGATATCTTAAATATATTGCCAAATTTTTCATGATTGGTGGCCATCATGAACCAATATTTTTTCTAGGAAGTTCTTATACTCTTCACTGTTTTAGATTATTTTGTTTTCATTTTTAGTCTTATTAGTGACATGCAAATGTATAACAGTTGGGTTGTGTGTGTGTGTGTGTGTGTGTGTTAATTATTGGAAGATCCTTTTCCTAAGCAATTTTTTTTATTGTTGAATTCAAGTTTGGAAATAGGAAACAGAATGGGACTTAAAAATCTGAATAGAAAAACAGATGAATTTTATGTGCTTGAAGAAAATTTAGAACAAAGAGAGTATATCCACAGCTAATATGTGGGTTGCAGTTGGAGTATGTTTCTTATGAAATCTGGGAATATTCGTCTTTTCAAAATGGATATTTAACAATAATTATTTGGTAACTTACATATATATTTGGTCTTCTGTCAAGATCTATTGTATACCTTCTATATATATAACATTTTTCTTCTACCCTTATAACTTATTTTTTACATTTTTGATATTTCTGCTTTAAATTTCTACTTGTTCAGACATATACATTCATTGATTTATTTCTATTAATTTATAAGCTGTTGTATTTAGCTTAAATTATCACTCTATGTATGTGGATACTTTAAGTATATGTTAGAGATAATAATGACTTTGAAAGTAAGCTTCTTAATTATCAAGCCATATCTATTTAGATATATGTAGCACTTAGTGTAATTCCATGTCCTTTTAATTTTTAGCTATTAGGAAATGTGTAATATTTTGCTTATTGGATATATGAATTATGAACTTTTATTGAAAAAATGTATGGTAAACAAACACATACAGAAAGGTATATATGTTCCACTTATTTTCAGAATATCTTCATGTAAAATATTTCATAAATATTTATTTATAACACCCACATATTCTTCTATTTTAAGAATATTGGATTAATCATGAAAGTATACATGATAATCAATATCTAATAATTTTTGTCTGTTTCAAAGCACCTAACTATAAAAGCCTAAGTTCATTTGTTCTGTATAATACATTTAAGAGCTAAAAGATTTATGTTCTCAACATGACCTTAAAGCTCTGTGTGATGCATCATAATGTTTTTTATTACTATGCTCATAGCAATTTTAGTTTATTATTCTGTGAATATAATATGTACTATCCAAGGATAGTTTCTTTTCCTTGAAGCTTGCAAGGAGAATGATTACTAAGTATTGTTATTTAGTTAGTTTTGAATATTATATTGTTTTGTTTTGTTTTTCCTAAGAATAAACTTTTCTAAATGTTGTTAGAAATAATAGGGTAAGTTTATTACTCTGTCTGACTTTTAGCACAGTAATAACTGTGCCAGATCCTATTTAAAGGCATGCTGTTCTTTTAAGCATTCTTATGGAAGCATATAAGAGATGTAAACTATGATCTAGATAATTAATAATTTGTGAAATTAGAAATTGGATGTGTATAAGGAAAAATTCTCAATTTAGGTCAACAGTATCAAATTTCCCTTTTAACTATCTACTCCTAATTTGATATTCTAAAATAATTTTTATTAATTAGAAATCAGTTCCACAGGGTTATTTGAAAAGAATAATGCCTATGTTTTTACAATTTTCCTACTGCTATGCTTAAGAATCATTAAGTACAAATATGCTAGACAAAATTAATTATTATAACCTATAGTAACTTTATACAAGTCAGACATTCATATATATCATGTGTAATTTTTACCTTTAAGTCAATTAATGCAGACAAACTTGGAGTTGCTGATAGTCATTGGGTATAGTTGCACACGTAGGAATCTGATGCCAAGCACATTTCGACCTACCAACAACCATTCCTGTGGAACTATAGTCCTGGGTAGAGTTAGAATGTTAATTGAACTGTATAGGCCTAATGTATTTTGAAAAACCAAGCAAAAATAATCCTTGTGATGTGCTAAATAACATTCATGAGCCAGACCATAAACTAAGAATATCTGTACACAATCATCATCTTAGCTTGGAAGAATCTCAACAAATTTATTTCACACATTACATGTTTACAATAAGAAAGCATTCTTTTCCACAGGTTTCTTCTTGAAGATTGTGCTTCTGCTCACATTGGCACCCTACCAACTTTTTCTTGTCATAGCTGCCATAATTCTTTTTTTTATCAAGTCTGGTAGGTGGTGGATGTCTATATTTTACTGGATCTTTCAGCAGCATTTTAGCTTCAATACTCCTTCCTTCAATAACCATTTCCTTCTCTAATGTGTGTAGAACATCACACTCTTAGGGGTTTCTTCTCCAAATTTGCATCAACATGTATAGTTCAAACATTCATTTATTTCATACTTTGTTTATAAGGCTTGCATTCATAATTTAACATAGTTAAATATTATACCTTTTAGTTAAAGTACAAGGAGCTACAGACTTTATTATTAATTAGAGCAAAGATAGATGATCTGACTGGATCAGTAAGCAGCCTTTTTTATATTCAAGTTCTCTATTAAAGGATACCTTCTAAGCCTCCTGGGTATTATATCAACTGACCAGTTCACTCTTTATCCTGATGCAGGCACATTTCTTGATACCATTTTTATCTCCTCCTTTCTCTATCCTGAAAACATGCAGGGGTGGGGGAGGGGAATGAATGAATCTCTCAGTTCTAAACTCGAGTTTCAACCTAACTTAAAATGTGCACTAGCATAATGCTGACTGACTCATTTCATGTTGCAGGCTTCATTTCAGTTGTCTGATATTTCTATGGTCAGCTAAGTTATTATGAAATCTCTAAAATGAGATGTGTAGATTAAGACATTATTCAAAGATTATATCTCTCTCAATAACATATGATGTTTAGAATCCAGATTTAAGAAACAGGACGTCTCCCATTAGTGGAAACATTCAGGATTGTTTTAGTTAGAACTTAAAACTTCTATTATTAATTTCCATGTTCAACAAATACTAGGAACCTATTGTGATTCTAGTATTGTATCCCCTTGGTACTGAGGATACAGAAGTGAATAAAACCAAGTCCTTGCCCTCATGGGGATTACATGCTTCTTAAATTTGTTTTGATTTAAAGCCTCATGGGCCAATAGAACTTTTCAGATAATTGTGGTGTTGATTCTGTGTTCTTTGTAAACTCAAGTTAATTCCCTTTTTAAGTAAGTTTCCCTATCCATAAATCAAGGATAGCATGCTGTATTCTCTCTACCATATGAGAATGAAATTAAATGTGCTTTGTGAGATTTTTTATATGCTTTTTATATTTGTGAAGTAATATGGCACCTAGCATGGCATTCATGTATTGTTAAATATAAGACATAATAATTAAGATAAATATTTATTACATATATATTGTAGAAATCCTATTCAAAGATGATATTAGCAGCATCTTACTCATTGCTTAAGTGAAAATCTTAACTTTTTATACCAATTAAGGATTTTAGACATTCACAAGATAGACTCCACTCAAGCAGTGGATGGGAAATGGAGAAGACTATACTGAACAATAAAAAAAATTAAATTAGTCACAGAAAAAAATAATTTTTAATTTTCATGAATATATTGCAATAATTTTTAATGGGAAGAATCATTTCTTCTTAATGGAAATTCTTCTGAAATATTTTGATCTTAATAGGACAATTGTACCAAAAGTAATATATTTATTTATAAAATTTACTTAGTCTCAGTAGTTGTCTTCCAGACGTGCCATTGAGCTCCTACTTTTTCTATAAATCTTTTTAGTGCTCATAAAAAAGTTTTATGTTTGCCCAAAGTGAAATAGAAGTGTATCTGCACATGATACATTTTGCTTCTTGTTTTATTCTTTGAAACTAGTTATCATTTAAATGCAAAGCCTTCACTTTTCTGCTGTAAAAACAGATTTATGTTATTAACTACATGCCTAGCAGCAGAATTCAGGGGGCTAATTTTCTGAGTTTATGTCAGTATATTGACTCAAAGTGAATATTTAAGTGGTTCTGAGGAAAATATCACATTAGAATAAGAAGGCACCTATAATAAGCTTTTCTTTGGTGGAGAATATTAGAGGGTTATAATTTAAAAATTAAGCCACGACAGCATTATATAATGAGATGCTTGTGTAGATTCAACAACTTCAGTTTTTTGGGATTATGGAAGGTAAGAGGTAGAATGTTCGAAACACATGAGGTATGTGCCATTTTACCAGATGAAAACTTCTCTTCATTTTCAGTTTTTCTATTTTTTTCATTCAGAGAATAAAGTTAAAGAGTTTTCCTTCTTGCCTGCCTTCCTTTCTTATTTAAATTTAGTTTAGGTTGAGGAATAATTAGTTACTGCCATTTACTGTAAAACACTTGGTAACCAGTTATACAGGGAACCTAAGTAGGAATTATTGCTTACATGATCACATGATTTTCTTGTTACTTGTTTTATTTTACTCTATCTTGAAATTACCTTTTATAAAAAATCTGAATAATAATTGGCTGATTGCTTTATTAAATAAGCATCTACCAATATAATACTAGTTAATTTAACAAGGTGTTTGGTCTTTTGTATTCTCTCCCTTAAATGATCTTTTGTTGTAGTCTATTTTTGTGTATTTCCCCTTTATTTATCATAAACACATTTTGAAGAAATAAATCAAGAAAAATATTTTACCCCCTATTTATCTCACTTTTAGATTATAGCTGGGATCTGTTACCAATGGGAGCAGAAATAAATTTGAGAATTAAGTGGTTTCACTATTATAGTGCATAATGGTATTATATGTGATTTTTAAAAGGCAGGCAGAGAAAAGGGAAGAGCAGAAAACAATTCCACGTAGATATAAATAAGTACTTATATACTTAGGAAGCAGAGGTAAAGGTAAAAACCAAAATATTTTTCTGTAGCTGTTTCATTATTCAATGTGATTACAGTACTTCCTTCCCCAGTTCCTAATAGCAGTACATTTAACATTGATTTTCAATGTTTTCCTTAAATCAGACTAGCTTTGCAGCTTCTTAGGATATTAAGGTATCTAAGGGTATGCTTTTATCCTCTCCTTTTTCTTGCTGGAGATACAGAGTTGAGCATGTAAACATGAGGATAATAGCTCTTTTCTTTTGCTACAAGTTTTCTTAAGCTATGGCCCAAATTTGAATAAGTTATCAGGATTTATCTCTGCCATTTGAAATTATAATTAGCTTTCCATCAACCCTTTCTTCTTTATTTTTTAATTATTTTTATTGTTGTACAAGTACAGTTGTCTCCATTTCCCCTCCCCACCACTACCCCCACCCCACCCCCACCTCCCACCCTGAATCCTACCCCCCTTTGGCTTTTTCCATGTGTCCATTATACATGTTCCTTAAGGATCCTTCCCCTTCTTCTTCCTATTATCCCCCTCCCCCCTCCCCTCTGGTCACTGTCAGTTTGTTCTTTATTTCAGTGTCTCTGGTTATAATTTGCTTTCTTGTTTGTTTTGTTGATTAGGTCCCACTTATAGGTGAGAACATATGGTATTTGTCTTTTACCACCTGCTTACTTTTGAGAAACAAACTGTCTGCTTTTATTTTAAAATTTCTAAATTTATTTTTGAAATAAATGTTTATACTACCATTGAATTCTAAAGATTTTCAAATGGAAGAGGTATAAATTTGAGAGATATATGTAAGAACCTTGGGTGTTTGGGTCTATTTACCAGCAATTTATCTTAATATTCTTCGCTAGATTGCCTCTTTGTAGTTCTTGGAGAAAGGAAAGCCATCTGATTCCACAATATTTGCCAGTTGCTTTAGAAATTAATTGTATTGTTCTAATTCTTTGTGCCCCAAAAGAATTCAACTATTTGGCCTACTTTATTTAGCTTGCTATGGAAAAAATAAAAATAAAAACTCACTGTTTGTGGTTGGGGATGGGTTTTTAGAGAACTCTTAGGCATAAATGGATTAAGTAACTGTTCAGAGTTCTTTACATTTCCTATCAGTTCCAACAAACATGCATTAAAGGGGACTGCCCAGGTAATCCATTGGTGGAGAAATATTGTTAGGTACTCGGAGCTTTAAGCTGTATATACACACATTTTTGGCAACTTTAGTCCTATGCCAAGTGTTTTCCAGGGGATAAAATTTCCTGCCCCTGTTTAAAACAATAACACACATAAACTTATTCTTCAGTGAGAAATATTTAGATTTATATAAACCTTGTAACTGCAGGAAATACATGATGAAATAATTAAATCTGTCATTAATTCTACTGTAAAACAATTGGTCAGCTCTGTCCCCCACTTGCTTTTACACGATAGGAACCAAACATGAACTACTCCAACTCTTCTATCTCATGTTGTTTACTTGAATTTTTATATTTTAATATAAGATAAATACTAATATATAAAACAATTCACTGATAAATAATATCAGTGAAGCAAAACTCAAATTAGACATATACTAAAGGATAAACTGAGGCATATTAAAAATTTTCAGAGTTTATTGAGCCAACATCAGTTTGAATCAGGCAGCGTCAAACCGAGAATGGTTCGGGTCTCTCTGCCAACAGGATTCAGAGGGAGGGATCTATAGCGCAGACGTGGAAGCCAATCAAGGAAATCAGTGCATGGGCTATTGCTTAAGCAGTTGCTTAATTTTAGAAAGTCTACTTGATTATTTGTGATCGTTTGTTTTTAGGTTTTGATTTCTTAAGTTTACAAGAATGTACAGGAATTTACTAAAGCTTAGATTTCAGTTTGCTTTCATAGGCTCCCAAGGCATTAGAGCCATCTCAGGCTAATGGCCTCCTTACTTGATGCTTCTGCAGAGTAGGATGTATCTGTTCTTATGGCTTGAATAAGTAGAGCAGAGAGCTTCTTCTGTCCTATGGGTATCTTATGAGTCCTTTTTGAGAAGTATAGACATGAATTACATGTGATGAATAGAAAACCTTTGGTTAAACAAGAATCCGTTGTCCTCCAAAAGGT
Source organism: Tonatia bakeri (assembly GCA_004024845.1). Lineage (NCBI taxonomy): Eukaryota > Metazoa > Chordata > Mammalia > Chiroptera > Phyllostomidae > Tonatia > Tonatia bakeri. Next base: position 22,957 of record PVIA01011961.1, on the reverse strand, counting down.
TGCCAGGAAGAATGTCTCATGACCTATGTGGGTGTTTGTTCTAATAACATAAATGTTGGATATGGGTCTTGGGGTGGCCTCTTGTTGATGGGTAGGGCTCTGGGATGATTTGAGGCAGGGAAAATAATTGGTTTGGTATGTGAGAGTTAGGAAGATTGTGGTTGGGGCTATAGACTCAGGATTGGTCAGTTTACATACGGAAGATATTCTCTAGGCCCAGAGCCCTTTGCTGTCTCAAAGAATTAGCTAGTCCTGGAAGGTACAGTCTGTCCCAGGCCAGCAAGTTGTCCAGAAAAACCATATAAAGTAAAACAGAAAATAAAGTTAGAAGGCCTGGTCTATGCCTCACCAGGCAATTACTTTAATTCCTACCTAGGTATTGGATTTTTTTAATTCCCAGGTATTAGATCTTTTATATCAGTAATGTGAAACAGAAATTATGTGTCCTGCATTTAATTGGACTAATGAGGACCAAAGGAATAAACATTTGCAAAAAAACTTTGATAAGTATAAATTCAGTATGTAAATAGTTGCCCTCAGGAATCATTACATCTAAGGTGTCCCTGAAGCTTTTTTAAAGAAAGAACCCTTTGTTGTATAGCTAATTCTTGATTAACCAAAACTTCTCATTGAGCAGGAAAATGTTTCCATCCTTAAGTTTTGTAATTCTCCTATCCACTCCTTTATTCAAAGAAAGGGCTTATAAAATGTGAGATAGAAAAAGCTTCCTATTTTACTCACAAGGGCAATAAGAACAGATATAGTTTGCAAGATATTTTTCTCTGTGTAGCATGTATGATTTATTTTTGATTTACTGTGCTCTTTTCTACATTAGGTATATTGGTATTTTTTTATGTATTGGTATTTTATTTTAATACCTACATAAAATATGTTGTTTTTAATGAGCTAGAGAAGTCAGAGTATTTTGGGTTTAGTGCCTATTATGTAAAAGCATGGAGCTGACTGAATTACTGACTTTATAGCAGAATTAATGTCTGGTTTGATACATATTTCCATCCTGTGATTTCTACAATTACCAGATTTATGTACATATAAGTATTTCAGAGCAGGGAATAAATTATATGTTTGTTCATTTTAAAGAGGGACAAAAACATTTTCTCACTGAATATATGTATGTTGTACAGGATTAAAATGGCAAAAAAAAAAGTATATGCTTATAAGTTAATGTTACACATTAATTTCTGTTTACTCTTCCCCCTCTGCCTTATTGAATCTTAAAATTCTTCAAGGTTCAAACCCCTCCCTCTTCACCAAACCTCTAAAGCCACCAGCATTCATAACCATTGCTATCCTTTGAACTCTTACTAAGACCCATGATACACTAGCATGAAAAGTATTTAGAAGGGTAACTCCATATGAGTCTCTATGAGACTATTGGATCATCCCTGACAATGAGTGAATATTCAAAATTCTTTTCACAGAAACTCACCGTTACTTCTGGAAAATACCCTCTGAATTTCAAGCAAGCAACTTACAAATGAAAATTTAAGATACAGATTATTTTGAAGTTTTTTTGTAGATAATATGCCTTTTATTTGTGAAAATTTACAGTGGATAATTGAACATAGTGAGTGTCCTACCAGTCTTGTAGACTGGAGAAAGCAGTCACTCCATTAGGAGCTATACTAATTGAAACTCAACGAGCCTTGATAAATGACTCTTACAGCCAATTAAAATGAGAAACTGCAGACGGAATGCATTAAATATTTTTATTATAAATAACTAAATTATAATATCAAAAATTAAACATTTATTCACTATAAAAATAGTTTATCATTTCCACTCAACTTTAATAGAAATGAAAAACTATGATAATTAGCCTGTTTTCCCAAACTGCCTATAAAGTTGCCAGAATGATTTTTTATTGAAAATTACAACTATTGCTATAAATAAATAAAGTACAATTACATATAAATTTACATTATATAATTATGCATTATTCTAGATAAATACTGATACTAACAATTTCAACATACTCAAAAAATTTTATTAATTTTTTTAAAAAGATAAATAAGGTTTTTCTATTCAAGTAAATGGCAGAATGCTTGTATGTAAACACACAAAAGTAAGATATTACAGTGATCCAGCTCAGAATAAAGCCAAAGTGCTTAAAATATAGTGAGTTTTTCTTTTTCAATGCACATTTCTATTATACTTTAATAGCTACATATTCTGTCATAAAGGTACCATATTTATTTAACTAGTCACACTTTGAGGACATTTAAGTTGTTTCCAATGTTGACAGTTAAAAATATTATTGTACTAGATATCCTGTAGTTAGTCTTTGTACAAGTTCAAGAATGCTTCTTTAGGACAAACTCCTAGAAATGATACTGCTGCATCAAAGACTAATCAGATTTTTGCATCTATGTTCATGAAGGATATCAGTTTATAATCTTCTTTTCTTTGATATCTTTATCAAATTTTTATGTCAAGGTTATTCTGGCCTCGTAAAATAAATTAGGAAGGTCCTAGCTAGAAAACTCGGTTGGAATATCATCCCATACACCAAAAGGTTACAGGTTCGATTCCCAATCAGGGCACATACCTAGGTTGCAGATTTGATCCCAGTTGCGGTATATATGGGAAGCAACTGATGAATATTTCTCTTTCACATCAATGTTTCTCTCCTTCTCCCTCTCTCTTTAAAATTAATAAATATATCCTTAAATAAGGATTTTTTTTAAAAAAGGTAATAGTAAATTGGGAAGTATTCCCTCCACTGTGTTCTGAAAAACTTTAGGTATGATTATTTTTTTCCTCCTTAAATATGTGGAAAAGTTTGAAAGTGAAGACATCTGGCCTGGAGTTTTTTATTTTTTAATATATTTTATTAATTATGCTATTATAGTTGTCCCAATTTTTCCCCTTTGTCCCCCTCCACCCAGTAGCCCCCTTTCCCTCCAGCCCTCCCCACCTTTAGTTCATGTCCATGGATCATGCATATAAGTTCTTTGGCTCCTCCATTTTCTGTACTGTTCTTAACATCTCCATGTCTATTTTGTACCCACCAGTTTGTACTTTGATTCTAAATGATAGCCTTGCTTGGTAGAGTAATCTCAATTGTAGGTCCTTGACTTGGAATACTTCTTTCCAATCCCTTCTAGCCTGCAAAGTTTCTTTTGATAAATCAGCTGATAGTCCTATGACTGTCAGCTGAACTCCTTTGTAGGTAACTATCTGCATTTTATTTTTTTTTTTGCTGCTTTTAAGATTTTCTCTTTATCTTTAACTTTTGGAACTTGAATGATGATGTGTCTTGGTATGGTTGTCTTTGGGTCCATCTTGCTTGGAACTCTGTGCTTCCTGGACTTCTAGGTCTATTTCCTTCATCAAATTAGGGAAGTTTTCTTTCATTATCTTTTCAAATAAGTTTCCAATTTCTTGCTCTTTCTCTTTTCCTTCCAGCACCCCTATGATTTGAATGAAGGTACATTTGAAGTTGTTCCAGATGCTCCTTACCCTATCTTTTTTTTTTTTTTAATTCTTTTCCTCTTCTTGCTGTTCTGATTGAGTGTTTTTTCTTCCTTATATTCCAAATCATTGATTTGATTCTTGCCTTCATCCACTCTCCTGTTGTTTCCCTGTAAATTGTTCTTTATTTCACTTAGTGTAAACTTCATTTATGCCTGGGTCTTTGTGATGCTATTGCAATGCCCAATGAGTTCATTGAGCATCCTAATAACCAGTGTTTTGAACTCTGCTTCTGATAGATTGCTTATCTCCAGTTGTTTAGTTCTTTCTCTGGAGTTTTGTTCTGTTCTTTCATTGGGGCCATATTTCTTTGTCTCCTCAGTTTGGCAGCCTCCCTGTGTTTGTTTCTATGTGTTAGGTAGAGCTGCTTTGACTCCCTTAGTAGTGTGGACTATTGTAGAAAAGCACATACATAAGCTGGATGGAGCAGAGCCTTAGTTAATCACCAGGGTGGGACAACCCATGTGAACCAGGTTGATGGAGTCTCCAATATGGTGTCACCACTCTGTGGCTCTGTGTGAGGGAAGGTTCAGAAAGGGGTTGATGCCACTACCTGACCTCTGGAGTTTTGTCCAGGAGGAAGCTACCCTTTGGCACTCTCCTTGGTGTCCCCCTTTGGTTTCTCTCCATATGCCACTGTTGCCCTTATAGCTGCTGCCCCCATGCTGGGCCAGAGGAAGTGAGTCTGCGTAAGTCCTAAGTCTTTTGTGGGCCCTTTAAGAAAAGGCTCCTGAGAATCCCACAGTTTCTTCTGCTACCCTAACCCCCAGTGGTTTTTACAAACAGGACTTATGGGCACTTATCTTCCTAGCACTGGAACCTGGGCTGAGTTGCCTGATGTGGGTCTGGGATTCCTCACTCCCAAGATAGTCCTCCTGATTTTTATCCACCACATGTAGTTTAGGACCACCAGCTCCACATCTTCATGTCTCCATGTCTCTGTATATCTCTGTATCTACACACCCCCCACCCTGCCAGTCTGGAAGAATGTGACTGTTTTAATTCCTTGGTTGGCGGGCTTCCATATAACTCAATTTTCTGACATTTGGGGTGATATTTATTTTGTAGTTTGGTTGTAATTTTTGCTGTGGTTGTACAAGGAGGCAAGCCATGTTTACCATCTTGACTCTCATATTACATTCCTATAGTATATCAGAAACTATTTAAAGTACTTCACAAATATTAACTAATTCATGCCTCACAGCAACCCTATGAAACCAGGTACATTTTACATTTAAGAAAACCAGAGCTTAAATTTAGTAGCTCTTGGTCATACATCTAATATATAGGAAATTAAAATTCACCAGGACAGCTGGTATGTCCAAAACCCATACTCCTAACCAAAGAGGAGTATTTTCATGGTGAAAATCCTGCTACATTTATTGCTTTGACTACCTTCATTTGCATTCTTTTTATTCATGTTCTTTTGCAAAATTTGAAAATTTGGGAAGCAATCATTTCTGTGTAACCACTATAGTTTTATAAACATTTAATTGTTATTATTTTTTTTTTTTGCAGTGGGATGCCATTACTGAAATGGATGAACATAATAGGCCCATTCACACATACCAGGTTTGCAATGTAATGGAACCTAACCAAAACAATTGGCTTCGTACAAACTGGATCTCCCGAGATGCAGCTCAGAAAATTTATGTGGAAATGAAGTTCACACTGAGGGATTGTAACAGCATCCCTTGGGTCTCAGGGACTTGCAAAGAAACCTTTAATCTGTATTATGTGGAATCAGATGAGTCCCATGGAATTAAATTCAAGCCAAGCCAGTATACAAAGATCGATACAATTGCTGCAGATGAAAGTTTTACCCAGATGGATTTGGGTGATCGTATCCTCAAACTCAACACTGAAATTCGTGAGGTGGGGCCTATAGAAAGGAAAGGATTTTATCTGGCTTTTCAAGACATTGGGGCATGCATTGCCCTGGTCTCTGTCCGTGTTTTCTACAAAAAGTGCCCCTTCACTGTTCGCAACTTGGCTGTGTTCCCTGACACCATCCCAAGGGTAGACTCTTCCTCTTTGGTGGAAGTCAGGGGTGCTTGTGTGAAGAGTGCAGAAGAGCGTGACACTCCGAAACTGTATTGTGGAGCAGACGGGGATTGGCTGGTTCCTCTTGGGAGGTGCATCTGCAGCACCGGATATGAAGAAATTGAGGGTTCTTGCCACGGTAAGGAACAATAAAATAATTTACTAAACATTTAAATGATTTTTTTAACTTTAGAACAGTACCTTTCACATTGTTATGATAATATAATAAGTTTTCAAAATAAAATGATTTTTCTTTATGTGAATTATTTTATGAAAGCTTATTAATCTAATAAATATATACATTTACAATTTTTACATATCTATGATAAAGATAATCTATATTAATTATTTGGATTTAGGACTTATAATCAAAGCAGAAATATATAAATACAATTATTCTTGGTAAACAGTACCAAAGTAGAGATTTTTCCCTTTCAGTAAATTGTTTACAGGTTTGTTTTCTATAACACAATATTGAATTTATTGACTTTTTTCTATTTTCATACTCATTCAAAAGGGTGGGAGTAAATAAGAAAAACATACTTTTATGTACATAAGGGTTATGGATAATATGTGTGAATATTTAAAGATCTTATATATTTATAAAACACTTGGTTTTTGGAAAGTTCACTAGTGCCTCCAATGATGATTGTTGGTCATTTGAAAAAATTAATATTTGCATAAAAAGTCTGCTGTATATTTTTGTGAAGTATGAGCCAATTCTCTCCAATATTTAAAAATTAAAATATTTCATTGACGTTTATCAGTAGATTCAATTCAAAAATTTTATTCGTTCATAACAAGGATTTATATAATGAAACAAAAATAAGTTGCACATGCTCCTTTAGAGGAACTTTATAAAATATTTTATATTGGAAAAATTTCAAAGAAAAATTCATATATATAAGTAACTGTTCAATGAGATTAAGAAGATAGTAAGAGCTTGGGATAAATATATTAGACATACTGTCCATGTAGTTTTACCATATTTTAAAATTGGAGAAGCTGGGCATTAATTGGTATAAATAAAGTTTTAAAGATATTTAAAGAATAGTTTTATAATATAATGATTTATGTGATTAGCTGTTATTAAATATTGGTAATTTTTCATGCATTGGCCACAGAGTTATAGGTAGTAATAATTGCTGATGGCTAGATGGCTTTTACTTAGGATGTTCATTCTGCGTAATTATGTTCTTATATACATGCCTTAGAATTCCTTCCATTGTTTGGCAAAGTTGATTTTGAACAAATGATAATCATTATCAGCTTATCCAGAGCTACTCCTAGAGTCATCTGTTTTTATAAAACAAGGTAACCCTTGTTTCCTTGATTATGATTTATTTGATTGCAGAAATATGAGTAGATACAATGTGTGCTCTCGATGCTTTGTTTCATCTTGCCCTTTTCCATCCTCTAATAATGTTTTTTATCTTTTATCCTATTGCCATCTATCAACAAGTTATCTCACAATTAAATCTCTGACTCACATATAATCTAAATGTCAGATTAATTGGAATTTATATAAATAAACCAAACCTCAACTAGTAATATGACACCATAGGTATATATGATTTTCTTTTCTTTTAGTCTGCTCTGTTATTTTGTTTAGTGTGCTCTGTTCTGAACAATTACTGTATATTATTTAAGTTACTGAAATTTAGGAATAACCTGCTATCTGTTAATCACTTTGGTAGTTGGTAGAGATAAATGTTAAGTATATGTTTCAGTTATCTATTGCTATTGAGACAATACATCCTAACACTTATTAGTATAAAACCAAATGATTCATTATTTCTCATGATTCAGCAGAGTAGCTCTTTTGCTTAATGCAGATTAAACAGAGGTCACTCTCACAGCTGTTTCCAGCTGGGAGCTTGACTGAAGTTGTGATGCTCGAGATGACCTTTCATCTTCAAGGGCCTTTCTCTAGATGACCTCTCATCATTAAAAATCTAGTCCAAGTTCCGTTACAGTACAGTGGCTGGCTTTAAGAAATAGATTGTCACATGGCCAGGTACTAAGTTAGTAAATGAGGGAACTACACAAGGATGAATACCTGGAAGTATGCTTACAGTGAGCTACCAATGTGGTGGTATTACAGTTCACTCTCTAGTTTCTCATGATCAACAATTCTCCTTCATGCACAAAAGCCCCCCTCCCAAAGATTTATCCCACATGGCATTGTGTTTAAGTCCAGGAGAGCATCATTGAAATCAATTCCAGGTGTGAGTGAAGCTAAAGCTTATCCTGACCTGGAGAACTGAGAACCAAAATGAAATGTATTGTCCCCCCACACACACACACACAACACACATGGGACAGGGACAAGATCCTTGGAAAAGAGTCTCCAATATCTAAAAGCAGGTATGCAGCAAACACCATTTCATTGTGATTCTGAAATTTGCATAGATGTTGTAAGGATCCATTACCGTAGAGCAGGAAATGTTCTTTGATCAGAGCCCAGGTCTACTGTTTAGGAATGGTTACCTGTGGCTCATAGTTTCATCACTTTGCCCTCTGAGTCAATCCATTTATTGGAAATGCCCATGTGCTAGTTGCCACTTTCAACAGCTGAGAAATGTTCTTAATTTGATCCACAACATTACAAAGTATTTTTTCTGTTTTCCAAATTATCACAGGCAGTATGACCCTTTGTTATCTCCCGATAGCAGTTGTTTTACTTCTCTTCCATCCTCCCATCCTCCACTCGTTCAAGCCTTTACAATCTGTTTAGTAACAAAGCAAATGCCACATGTTTAGTATTTTTGCTATAGCAGCACCCCTTGTCTTATACAAATTATTTACTTACAATCTGGAAATACAAACTAGGCTTAGCTGGGTGGTCCTTCACTCTGCATATGGCTTCTCTTATATGTAGAATATTTGAGGCCCTAAGGTTGCTTACTGTGTAAATCCTGACAATAATTTTAATGAGTTTCACTTTAGGAAATTATTCTAATTTTTCTTTCTTTCTGGGATAACTGTTTAATGCAGTCATTCACTATACCATTCAAAGGGCTTCACAATTTGAACTTGTCCTATTCTGTTCTAAGTTTTGCAAATTCTTTTCATATATTTTTATGCTTTTGAACAATCCATGTATGTTTCATATGCCCTGCTTTTTTTCAATATCTTATCTCACTGGTTTTTGTTTCTTTCTTTACCATTTTTCCATAGTGGAATTTTATTCATCCTTTAAAGTCCAGCATAAATGTCATATAAGTGGGTCTTCACAAAGTTAATCCCTCTCTCCTCTGTACTGTAATTTGTAGTAGTGTGTGTGTGTGTGTGTGTGTGTGTGTGTGTGTGTGTATTTCACCAGGGCTGTCAGATGAAAGAGTTGTATTTAAAAATCATGTGTGTAATGAAGGGTGCGATATTTATTGATGTGAATGATCACAAGGCCCTGATTGCTCGGCTTTTCTGAATAGAGACAGACAATACTGACATACCTGCGGTGTCTTTGGCTTGTTCTCACTCCTTGAAATAGGAATGTTGTCTTCAGGAAGGGTCATACTGTTTTAGGTTTAGAAAGCTTTAGAAAATATTTGTATTTCTTATTTTATGAATCAGAACGGCAAGTTACCAAGAATAGAATGTTATTCCCTGGGGCTGCTTAGTAACTAATACTAGACTGAGGACTGAAGGCTTGATTTTTCTCAACCTGGTCTTTGTGTGTTTTCCTTTTGCACTTTCCTTCCTTTTCCGCTTCCTCACTTCTTCCTTTCTTTCTCTTTAATTTCCTCATTTCAAGCATCTGTGCCCTTACCTTGATGTTTTCCTGCCTGCCAAGCAGTAGAGAAGACCCCTAAGTTACTGGTCATTAAAATTTGGCCCTTTGCCCTATGTTCATTTTCTGGAATCTGATATGGACACTGCTAGAACAACATCACATCCACCCTGAAATTCAGGGTACTGAGAATGGTGGAGAATTAGATAGATTTAGCTGGCTCTTTGCTTTTAGAAATGATAAACAGGAAAATTATGAGGTTATAGGGTTTTTATAATTTATTTGAATGAATTTGACGATCTTGATCTGCTGTGTAACAAAAACACAATAAGCTGGTTTAAAATAGAGTAAATTTATATTTACCCAGACTATCAATATCAAATTAATGATGTATATTTGTTTACATTGAAATAATTTATTATATTTAAACTGAAAGGCTGTACTACTTAATGTTTGAACATGTTATTTCCTTCTCTATAACATTGTTAAGGTATATCTATTTCCAATTTTAGAATCACAAAAGAGAGAAACATTCTTATTGCTATAAGTTAAGTTTAATTAGATATAAAAATTATATTAAACAGACATACTAAAATTGAAAACCAAACACAATACCTTAGGTTATTGTATTAAACATAGTAAACAGCATTTTTGGGGGCTCAAATCTCAACTTATTTTACATAGCTATTTTTATTTTATTTCATACTTTCATAATTAAAACTACCACACTTAGGCAGATTGATGTTACAGACTTAATTTTTATCTTAATTTACTTCACTAAGGCTTTGAATTAAAAAATAACATTGATTCATATCATCAAATAGTCTTTCATTTGTATCAAATAATCTTTCATTTCAAATAGCTTTTCATTTCATATATTTAATAACATTTTAACACTATGGGACAAATAATTGGAAGAAATAATTGGAAATAATTAACATGCAATATTGAACATAATTTTTGTTTATTTGGGAGTGTTGAGTGACATGAATCCCTAATAAACTCTTCTTGGATAGTAATTTGGAATAAATTTGATTAAAGCAATGACATCTGTACTTAGAGATATTAGTTAAAGTTTAGGATTTTAGACCTAATAGTAGACTATATATCAATATCTATACCTATACCTATAGATATACATATAGATATTGGTATAGGTATGGGTACATCTATATGTATATCTATATCTATCTATATATGTCAAGGATATATTCTTTAAGCCCCTAAGTATCATATGATACAGTTCAACAAAATAACATTTGGCTATGGAAATTAAAGTTCTGAAACACTGAAAAATTTTTAAAAACTTTTCCTCTTTCTAGTTACATGTTTGTATTTTTTTCTTTTTTCCTCTACTGCTGCTTTAAAATTCAGGGGGAAAAATGGTGGCAATTCTGGGACCATTGCATTACAGTTCACAGATGAATGGAGTTATTTAGGGCCTTGGGTGGCATCGCTATCAATTTGATCTCCTGAACAGTGTTGTTATTTCAAGCTTTCATGGTTCTGTCATCTGTTACAGTTAAGAAACATTTATGCTTTGTGTTTATGATCTTCTGTCTAATCATGTTATCGGAGATGACTGTGGAAGCAGTGAGCATTAAGAAATTTTGAGACACCAGAATTTGCTAGCTTTAAATGAAGGCTGTGAGGATATGATGAAAACCTGAAAGGTGAAATTGGGATCAGAAAAAAAGGGCAGACTTATTGGCCCAGATAGCATTTTCACTTTCTAAAGGTTTTTCACAAACTAAATATGAACTCTTACAATATAACCTTCAACTCCAAATAAAGCTGCTTTTTCATGAAGCATTTCTAGACTTTCATCCTGCTTGAAAAGAATATGAAATCAAGAGTCTTGGAGGAGTAGTCTACAAATAGAAGGTATTATTTCCAAGCAAAACAGAGTAAAGTTAAATAATTATATTATTTTTGTCATTATTTTAAAAATAGATTAAAACATAAACTGGTTTGAAATGATTATTTTTAGTAATTTATTTTAACCAAATTTTAGCTTCTAATTTTGTTCCTATTCTCTTCTGGCTTGTATCTTATAAATCATACTTCTATATAGGCTACACCTATTTTTAAAATCCTTTCTTAACACATGTATTTATGAGAGGGAATAAAGGTTTGCAGCATTTCTGTTCTCTTTCCAAACATGACATACCATGACACCTGCAAGAAATTACTACCTTTCTTGTGAATATTCTTGAGAATATTATCTACAACTTTAATTTTCCCCAGATACACCAAGGTTCAGTAACAGTTTTTATATTTGAAAAGTTTTCTATCATCATCTCATTTCTTCTGGATTCAGTATTTTATTTGCTGAAGTATATACTTCAGTAGACCTCTGGCAAGGTTTTATAAGTGTTTAAGCTCTTTATATAGTAGATATCTAAAAATATATTTATTTTCTCTCCCTCTTCAATGGTGATTTTTTTGGGGTATAGGATGCTAGGTAACTATTATTTTCCTAAACATTCTGAAAATACCATTTCCCTATTCATAATAATTAATTGTTAATAATATTCTTCTAACAGTGTCATGTAATTACTTGGGAGATTATCTGTAGATTTCATATGTTGGGTATTCAGTTATACTGTGCTGCAACTGTCATGGATTTATTTTTTTTCCTATTTTGCATTTTTGTGTTTTGAACTTGAGAAAGAGTGTATTGTTGCATTTTTCTGTTTTCTACTTCTAGAATATCTTAGACGTTTGTTGGAGACCTTCAATATTATCCTCTTTATCTCTGATATTTTAAAAAATATTTTCATCTCAGCACTAAATTTCACATTAATGAAAGGGGTATAAGATTATATTCTGAGAAAATAATAGTCAAAAGAAAGTGGGTGAAGCCATGCTTATAACAAACAAAACATACTTCAAGCCAAAAAGGTAACCAGACACAGATGGACACTATATAACAATAAAGGGTACAGTCCATCAAGAAGACATAATATTAATCTATATTTATGTACCCAACATAGGAAAACAAAATCTATAAGGCTACCGTTAATAGCTCTAAGAGGAGAAATTGACAGCAATTCAGTAATACTAGGGGACTTTAATACCCAATTACTTCAATGGATAGATCATACAGACATAAAGTTAACAAGGAAACAGTGGCCTTAAATGATATATTAAACCATATGAACCTAATGAATATATACAGAACATTTCATCCAAAAGCAACAAAATACAATTCTTCTTAAGTACATATGGAACATTTTCAAGATTACATTCTATGTTAGTAAAAAAAAAAGTATCAAAAAATTTAACAAGATTGAAATCATATCAACTAACTCTTCTAAACACAACAGTATGTAACTAGAAATAAACTGCAATAAGAAAATTAGAAAAATCACACACATGGAGATTAAATAAAATGCCACTAACAACTGTTGAGTCAACAAGGAAATCAAAGAAGAAATAAAAATACTTGGAGACAAGTGAAAATGGAAATATAGCCTACCTCCATCTTTGGGATGCAGCTAAAGCAGTGTTTGAGGGAAATTTTTAGAAACAATACAGGCCTACCTCATGAAGCAAGATAAATCTTTAATAAACAATTTTACCTAACACCTAAAGGAATGATAAAAAGAAGAAGAAGCAAATCCCAAAGTCAGCAGGAGGAGGAAATGAATAAAAATCAAAGCATGAATAGGTGAAATAGAGAGTAAAAATACAATAGAAAAGATCAGTGAAACTAAGAGCTAGTTCTCTGAAAAGATAAACAAAATTGACAAACTTTTAGCTAGACTCACTAAGAAAAAAAGAGAAGGCTCCAGTAAGTAAAATCGGGCAAGAAAGAGAAGTTACAACAATACCACAGAAACACAAAGTATCATAAGATACTATATGACAACTATTCATCCACCAACAGATTAGAAAATTTAGAAGAAATGTATATTCTTAGAATGATACAAACTTTTAAGACTGATTCATAAACAGAAAACATCAATAGACTGATCACTAGGAAGGAGACTGAAACATAATCAATAACCTCCCAAAAATATAAGTCCAGAGGGCTTTACTGGTAAATTCTACCAAATATTAAAAGAAGATAATAGCTTACCTTCTCAAAATCTTCCCCAAAACTTTAAGAGTAAAAAATGTTTCCTAATTCATTTTGTGAGGCCAACATTTACTCTGATCTGTTACCTAAACCAGACAAGAATGACACAGAAAAATAAATTACAAGGCAATATCTCTGATAAACATAAATGCTAAAATTCTCAGCAAAATATTGGCAAACTAAATACAACAACACATTAAAAGGATTGAATATCTTGGTCAAGCTGCATTTTTGTTCCAGAAGTGCAAAGATAGTTCAACATCCACAAATCAATCAATGTGATGCTCCATGTTAACAAAATGAAGGATAAAACTTGCATGAATATTTCAATAGATGCAGAAAAAGCACTTGACAGTATTCAATATCCACTTATGATAAAATGCTCTCAATAAAACGAGTATGGAAGGAAAACGTCTGTACATAATAAAGGACATATATGAGATACACAACTAGTATCAGATTAATATATGAAAAACTGAAAGCCTTTTCTCTAAGATCAGGAACAAATTAGGATGCCCCCTCTCATCATTATTTAGCATAGTATGGGAAATCCTAGATAAAGCAATCAAGAAAGAAATAGAAAAAAAGACATACAAATTGGGAAGGAAGAAGAGTTATTGCTATTTGCAGATGATGTTATTTTATGTATAAAAACTTATAAAGATTCCAATAAGAACTATTAGAAATAATAGATACATTAAAGTTGAAGGGTACAATATAAAAATACAAAAATCTGTTGTTTTTGTATACACTAAAAAATATCAAAAAGAGAGAATAATACAACAACCCCATTTACAATCACAATAAAAAATACCTAGAAGTATATTTAACTGAAGACCTATACACTAAAAACTGATATGTTGAAAGAAATTGAAGACACAAAGAAATGGAAAGACATTCCATGCTCATAAGTTAGAAGAATTAACATTTTTAAAACATTCATACTACCCAAAGCAATCTACATATTCAGTTCAATTCCTATCAAAATTCCAATGGTAATTTTCACAGATATAGAAAAATTTTTTTCTAAATTTGCATGGAACTAAAAAACTCTTCAAATAGCCAAAGAAATCCTGGGAAAAAGGAACAAAGCCAGAGATATCATACTCTCTGATTTCAAAATATACTACAAAGCTATAGTAACCAAAACAGTATGGTATTGGCAGAAAAAAAAACACACAGATCAATGGAACAGAATTAACATCCCAGATATAAACCCACACATATCTGAACAACTGATTTACAACAAAGGAATCAAGAACACACAAAAGAGAAAGGAAAATTTCTTCAACAGATGGCATTTGGATAAATGGACAGATGAATGCAAAAGAACAATAGTAGACAACTATCCTACACTATCCACAAAAATTAGCTCAAAATAGATTAAACACTTGAATGTAATACCTGAAATCATAAAGTATGTAGAAGAAAACATAGTCAATAAACTCCTTGACATCAGTCATAGAGATGTTTTTGTGGATTTGATTTCGATAGCAAATAAACAAAAGCAAAAATAAACAAATAGGGCTCAACAAGCTAAAAAGTTTCTGCATAGCAAAGTAAATATCAACAAAATAAAAAGAGAACTGCCAAGTGAGAAAATATATGTACTTGCATTTCACACATCCAGTGAGGAGTTAATATCCAAAATATATAAAGAACTAATTCATCTCAGCAACAACAAAACCCAACACAATTAAAAAATGGGCAGAGAATATGAATACACATTTTTTAAAAAAGACATACAGATTGCCAGCACATTAAAATAAAAAATCACTAATTATTGCGGAAATACAAATCAAAACCACAAAAGACATCACCTTACACCTCTCAGCACACGTGTTTTTTAGCCCAAAATGGCTATCATCAAAAACACAAGAAACAAGTGTTGGAGATGTGGAGAAAAGGGAACCTGTGTACTCTTAGTGGGAATGTAAATTGGTGCAGCCACTATGGAAAACAGTGTGGAGATGTCCCAGAAAATTAAGAATGGAACTTGAGTTTTCTGTGTCTGTCTGTCTATCTATCTATCTATCTATCTATCTAGATATATAGATATTGAGATAGATATAGATATATAGATATAGATGTAGATATAATAGATATAATATATAACATGATAGATATAATGTTATAAAATGTTTTATATCTATCATGTTATATATTTATATAGCAATATATTTTACATAAAATATGATGTATATTATATATTTATGTATAAATATATATTATATATCATGTTTTATATATATAAAACACATAATGGAATATACTACTCAGCCATAAAAGATGAAATTTGTTAAGACGTAGATGAAACTTGAGGGTATTCTACTAAGTGAAATGTCAGATGTAAAAAGGCAAATAGTGTATGATTTTACTCATATGTGAAATATAAAATGAAAACTAAGAGAAAACATATGAGCAAACAAAGAACAAGAAGAGAAACAGATCACAGAGGCAGACAACAGATCAGTAGCTACCAAAGGAAGGGGGTTAGAGAGAGTGAAAGGGGTAAAGGGAAGAGCAAAACAGGTAAGGGGGTCGATTATATGATGAGAGAAGGAAACTAGATTTTTGGTGGAGAACACGGTGTAGTACATACAGATGTTGAATTATAATTGACACCTGAATTGTATATAAATTCATAAACAATATCTCAATAAAATAAAAATAAAATAATCATATTAGTATATTGACTATATTTGAAAGCATTACTGTTTATTGTGTACTATGAAATCATACTTGCAGGCTAACTTGTTTTACATTTCTATCTCTTTTCTTTTAATTTGGAGATTTTTTTATTGTTGTTCAATTGTAATTATCCCCATTTCCCCCCATGACTCTCCCCTGACCTACCCACCCCCTCTGTCACAGTCAATCTCCCCATCCCCTTGTCTTTGTGCATGAGTCCTTTACACATGTTCTTTATGACCCTTCCCCTCCTTTCTTCCTTTATCCCCCTCTACCCTCTCCTCTGGTCACTGTCAGTTTGTTCTTTGTTTCAGTGTCTCTGGTTCTGTTTCACTTGCTTGTTTGTTTTGTTATGTTCCAGTTAAAGGTGAGATCATATGGTATTTGTCTTTCACCGCCTGGCTTATTTCACTTAGCATAATGATTCAGGAATCAGGATTCCTGGATGATTCTGGATTCAGGAATCCAGACTTCTTTCATTTAGTAAACAACTATCTCTTAGAGACTTTGTAGTTTTCTGTGTCCATCTCAGAGACTTTAAAAGTAATTGCAGGAAATGCCCTAAAAGATATTTTCTTTCACATATGAGAAGTGAGAACCAGTTCTTTGACAACATCAAGCTGCAAGTAGGGGTGGGTTGTTGTTAAATGTTGTTTCTGGCTCAGTAGTTACTCTCCAGCAACAGTTCTCTATCCTGGATAAGGAACCCCATATTTTTTGTAGATGTTTATACAAAAGTCTGCCACTTAACCCATAACACGTACATAGTTATCTTCTTATATCTGCTAATTCAAAGTTTTCTATACCAGGTTCAAGTATGTCTTCTGATAACCCCAAAATTAAATGATAAGATATCCATCCTTAACCCAAATACGTTTAAAGCAATGGGCAAAATAGATTGAGCACTCCTGATAAGAAAGCAGAATAATGGGATCAATATGGCCATGAGTAAAAACCTCATATGATCAGGATGCGGATTCAGTGGCATGCCCTTATCCTTTGTTCTCAATGGCCCCTGGCTCTACCCATTAGCTTCTTTTGTGGTCCTGGCAGTTTCTGTAATTATTTGTGGCCAAACAGCTTTCATACTTGTTTCATGCTCATCTATTTTGGGGGCTGAAGTGTCATCTCATAGCTTTGGTCTCTTTTTGACCAGACTTGTGATTTGTAGGCAATGCAATTTCCTAAAAATCATAACAGCCTTTTAATCTATTTTTCATTTCTATGTACCAGAAACTACATACAAAAGTCCACACGCAAAGTTATTTTTGACATAGTTTTCAAGTGTGTTTTATTTATTAATTTATCTACTTGCTTCTATAGTCATATGCCTGTCTCAACTTAATGGCAACTGAGTTGAGATTATTTCAGATGGTAGGGTGGGGATGTCTTAGACATAGGGCTCTTTGTGTAATTAGCATGACGTAATCTATGTTTGGTACTCAGGATTTTTTGTTTGTTTGATTTTTTGGTTTTTGTTTGTCTGTTTTACAGAGAAGAAAACATCTTTTTTTTCCAATCATAAAGTCTTTAAAGTTCTATACTCTCCTATTACTTTTCCTTTTAAACTTCAACCCAGCCAGTTATTGCCTGAGCTCATTTGTTTCCAGAAATATCTTGTCAAATGTATCCAGTAGTAGTCAACACAAATTACCTTCCAAGTTACTGCACATAATATTTTACCAAGAGTGTTACTTCTATTACACAGTACAAGTTTTCATCAGTTCAGTCTCCTTTTACAGTTTTATACATCACCTGCCCCCTGACTATTAAGTTTGGATTTTATTTTGTGTGTATACATGCAAACCCACCCACACACACACACACGTGTATATTTGAGGTAGGGTAATGTTTAAAAGATGAAAAGAAAAATAAAATTTTAAATTCTACAGCCTTTATATGTCAAAGTTCAGTTTCCATTTACATTAGAATCCAAGGCCTTCCAGGTTGTTGAGGAGTTTCCTTTATGCAGAGAATTAGAAAACTAATCATCCATTTTTCTTTTGTAGAAGGAAAGCGTGTAGAGGTACATGGTTTTTTTTACAATTACATAATTGGTATTTTAATTGAATTTATTGGTGCGACATTGGTTAATAAAATTACATAGGTTTCAGTATTCAATTCTTTTTTAACTTTTATACTTTTTAAATTTTTGACACTATTTCAGATGTTCCTATTTCCTCCCTCTTTTCCCACCTCCCCTCATCTGCCACACCCCCTTCCCTCTGGCCATCACCACACTGTAATACATGTCTATGAATTATTCACATATGTTCTTTAGCTAATTCTTTCACCTTCATCCAGTCCCCATTCCTCTCTCTCTTCTGATAGTTGCCACTGTTCCATGTGCCCATGCTCTGTTTCTACTTGTTTGTCAGTTTATTCTGTTCACATTTCTACAATGTATTATCTGTGTATTGAATTGTGTGTTTACCTCCGCAAGTCAAGTCTCCTTCCATTACCATTTATCTCCCCTTTATCCTCTTCCACCTCCTCCTATACCCCCTTCCCTCAGGCAACCACCATACTGTTGCCTGTGTCCAGGAATCTTTCTTTTTTTTCCTTTGTCTAATCCTTTCACCCTTCTCACCCAACCCCCACCCCTCCCCCGCTGACAGCTGTCAGTCTTTTCTCTGTATCCATGAGTCTGTCTCTACTCGATTAGTTTATTTTGTTCATTAGATTCTACATACAAGTAAAATCCTGTGGTGCTTGTCTTTCTCTGACTGGCTTATTTCATTTAGCATAATGTTCTCCAGATCCATCCACACTGTCACAAGGGAAACAAAAGAAAAATAAACAATTGGGACATCAAAACATATCTAAAAAGTTTTGTCACAGAAGTGAAATACAAATTTTGTATACAATCACCACACTTCTAAAATTATTTAATTCATAAAGGAAAAGCATTAGTAAGTGTTAATATTAATATTAACATGTGTTAATATTAAGCTATGCCCAATACGAATGGATTTTTTTTGCTCAACAGATAAGCGGTATCAGTGTTCCATCAAATCAAATATAAATTGAGCTAATAATACTAAATTAAAATTCAAAGATAAGTTATTGCTATAAATTCTAACCCTATTTTCTTTCTACAGGAATCAATTATTTTGAAGGATGTATGACTATTTCTATGTAGCATCCACAAATAGCAAAAAAGAACTTTCCAGATAAACCTTACACATAAATAGAATATAGTACATTGAAAATATAATGGCAAACTTTTTACCAGAGAACAAAATGATCTTATTTTAATTTTATATAAATACAATATAATAAGAAAATATTGTTTTAGTAAATCTATACAAATTCAGATTGAATCTTATTCTAAGCATAACAACTCTAAATAGTAAAATTACTACATTGCACATCTTAAAATTTGGGTATAATTTCATGTTGTAAGGTTTTTATTATATATGCAGAGCTGGCATTGGAAAAACAGAGGAGTAAATGACTATACACACTCATATGAACAGTAATGTAATAATTTTCATTTTTAGGATTTCACATATTTAATCTCTGATAAAGTATATTTCAAAGGACAACATAGTTCTAAGGAAAGTAGACATCAAAAGAAAAAACAAAAGTTAAACTTGATTTAAAGAAAGGATTGGGTAAAACAGGGAGAAGCGAATTTTGAATATAAATGTCACTTAACATGTTTATTTTTTTAAAGATATCTTATTATCTTTTGTGAGAAAGAATTCTTGATTCCATTCATAATGACAGTAACTACAATGACCCGGGATGCCATGATAAACTCAAATACACTTTATGATGCTATTGGGGGACATTCTTAATATTTTTTGAGTCCTTTGAAATAATTATATAATAAGAATTAAAGAAATAACTGGTGTCCTCAATTAGGCACCTGGTCTTCTTATGAAGTAGTTTCTTTTCTTTACTTGAATTTTTTCTCTTTCAACTTATAATACTAAGCAATGGAAAATTTTGTGGTTATAAATAGTTCCCCATTGTGATTCTGTATCAAAAATAAACTTTAATAACCAGTTACTATTTTCAGTCTGAACTTAGAAAAAACTTATCTGTTTTTAGAATAAGTTCCAGTAAATAAGCAATATAGTATTACTGAAAATGGTAATCTCAGTTTTACAGGGAATTATAGAGCAGTGATAAATTTACAGAGATGAAGATTTTCAGTTGCCAGTTACTCTATACAAGGACTAGAAGCATGCAGGACCAAAACTGATGGGAACTTTGGGAGCAAGAATGCATGCTCTGTTTTTTCTTTTACAGTAGGCAAAGAAAAGGCATGATTTATTCCCATTATTTGACAGTATCAAAAGTGACTGCTATAAAAAGTCATGGAAACCACTTGAAAGATGCAAACCCTGTTCTACTGAACAGAGATAAACAACCAATATCTTGTACATAATTCTTTATATAGAATCACTGTATTTTTTGCCTTTTTCTTAAAATGACAAATACCCTCATTTCTTTTTTTATTTCTGTTTTTGTTTTGATGGGTTATTTTTCACCCAACCACAGTAAAAATTCCATGGTTTTTTAAATCTATATGTCGACCAATTAAATATTTTTAATAAAATTAACAAAAAAGTTTAATTGGTAAAATTTTGAAATGGCAATAGTTATGGATTAGATGAGAACTTTTCTAAATGTTCTCTATTAATATACTAATTGCATTATTACTAAAAGCATATTCTTCTTAAAATATAATGGTAGGTAGGTATATTCACATGTATTTAGCAATCTTGCTAAATGGGAACTAATTTTCATACATATGAAATACTATACTTATGTAATTTTCACAATTATTCTATAAAATAAATAACATTACTTATATGGTTGTATTCATGATGGCTGCTATTTGTTTTCAAAATTTTTCTGGCATCTATTAAGTTGGCCATAAAATTTATTTTTTAATTATATTTTATTGATTATGCCAGTACAGTAGTCCCAATGTTTCCCTGTTTGCCTCCTACCACCCAGCAGCCCCCTCCTTCATCAGACAATCTCCACACCATTGTTCCTGTCCATGGGTCTTGCATATAAGTTCTTTGACTGCTCCCTTTCCTATATTGTACATCCCAAAGGCTATTTGTACTTCTTAATCCCCTCACCACTTCACTCATTCCCCCACACCACCCTCCCATCTGGCAACCATCAAAATGCTCTCTGTATCTATGATTCTGTCTCTGTTCTTCTTCTTTGCTTAGTTTGTTTTTTAGATTCAAATGTTGATACATATGTATTTATTGCCATTTTATTGTTCATAATTTTGATCTACTTTTTCTTAAATAATTTGCTTTAACATTTCATATAATAATGTTTTGGTGATGATGAACTCTTTTAGCTTTTTCTTGTCTGATAAGCTCTTTATCTGCCCTTCGATTCTAAGTAATATCTTTGCTAGGTAGGGCAATCTTGACTATAGGTCCCTGCTTTTCATGACTTTGAATATTTCTTGCCAATCCCTTCTAGCCTGCTAAGTTTCTTTTGAGAAATCAGCTGACAGTTTTATGGGAACTCTCCTGCAGGTAACTAATTTCTCTTCTCTTGCTGCTTTTAAGGTTCTCTCTTTATCTTTAACCATTGGCATTTTAATTATGATATGTCTTGCAGTGGGCTTCTTTGCATCCATCTTGTCTGGGAGTCTGTGCTTCCTGGACTTGAATGTCTATTTCCTTCGCCAAATTATGGAAGTTTTCTTTCACTGTTCTTTCAAACAGATTTCCAATGTCTTGCTCTTTCTTTTCTCCTTCTGGCACCACTGTGATGCAAATGTTGGAATGCTAGAAGTTGTCCCACAGGCTGCTTATACTATCCTTGGTTTTTTTTGAATTCTTTTACTTCTTATTATTCTGATTTATTGTTTTTTGGTTTCTTATGTTCCAAGTCATTGATTTGATTCTCAGCTTCATCCACTCTACTTTTGTTTCCCTGTAAATTGCTCTTTATTTCAATTACTTTATTCTTTGTTTCTGACTGGATCTTTTTTATGCTGTTGAGGTCCTCACTAAGTTACCTGAGCATCCTTATAACCAGTGTTTTGAACTCTGTGTCTGATAGATTGCTTATCTCCATTTTGTTTAGTTCTTTTTCAGAAATTCTGATTTTTTCTTTCATTTGGGCCATATTTATTTGTCTCCTCATTTTGGCAGCCTCCCTGTATTTGTTTCTATGTATTAGGTTGAGCTGCTATGATTTCCTGTCTTGGTTACATGGCCTAATGTAGTAGATGTCCTATATAGAGTCCAGTGGCACAGCCTCCCCAATCACCCAAGCTGGGTACTCGAGGTGTTCCCTTTGTGTGGGATAAGTATACCCTCCTCTTATAGTTCAGGCTTGATTGTTGTTGACAGGTCAATGGGAGGGATTTACCCAGGCCTGTCAGCTGCAAGGATTGGCTATGACCACTGACCACCAACTGCCACTCTCAGCTGTGCAGGGGTAGGATGATGATACTCTGACTTGGTCCAAAGCACACTGGGTGTGCAGGCTCTGGGATTTCCCAGGTGATACAAAGTTTCTCTATATACCTCTTGATGAGATGTTATAATAATTCATTTCCTTAGATGACTCCTTTTTGATTCAATGAAATGAAGTTATTTGGTTTTGATGGATTATTACTTTAATGTTGAATTATCATATTTTGCATTATACCATTATACATGGTATATAATCATTATACCCATGCATAATGCACATTTTTTATGTTTCCCTGAAAAATTTGGGCCAAAAGGACACATTACACATGGTAAAATACATTGCATATTTTTGTTACATTTCTGACATAGGAAATTTGATATATTGCAATGAATTATAAATTGGTTTTGAGTGGTATAAAGAAGAGTAGAATAATTAAATATATACATTGTGTTCATTGACAAGAAGTATAAATATGCCCTGGCTGGTGTGGCTCAGTG
>PVIA01011960.1:0-40950 GCA_004024845.1 Tonatia bakeri | reverse complement strand
AAATTTTACTTGAAAAAACAATGAAAGAAAAATTCCCTAATCTGGTGAAGGAAATAGACATACAAGTCCAGGAAGCACAGAGAGTCCCAAACAAGATGAACCCAAAGAGGACCATACCAAGACATATCACAATTAAAATGTCAAAGGTTAAAGATAAAGAGAAAATCTTAAAAGAAGCAAGAGAGATGCAGAGTTACCTACAAAGGAGTTCCCATAAGACTATGAGCTGATTTCTCAAAAGAAACTCTGCCAGCAAGGAGGGACTGGCAAGAAGTATTTAAAGGATGAAAAGCAAGGACCTACAGCCTAGATTTCTCTATCTAGCAAAGCTATTATTTAGCATAGAAGGGTAGATAAAGTGCTTCCTGGTCAAGGTAAAACTAAAGGAGCTCATCATCACCAAGTCACTATTATGTGAAATGCTAAGGGAATTATATAAGAAAAAGAAGAAGATTAAAATGATGAACATTAAAAGACCAATGAATTCCTATCAATAATTGAATCCAAATTACAAACTAAGCTAAAAACCAGAACAGGAACAGAATCATAGATATGGAGATCATTTGGTGGGTTATCAGTTGGGAGGGGGAAGGGGGAGAATAGGGGAAAAGATACAGGCATTAAGAAGCACAAAGTGGTAGGTACAAAATAAGGTGATGTTAAGAACAGTATAGGTAATGGGGTAGCAAAAGAGCTTATATGCCTGACCCATGGACATGAACTAAGGGGAGGGGAGATTGTTGGAGGGAATGAGGGTAGCAAGTGGAAGGGGGCAAAAGGGAAAGACTGGTACAACTGTAATAGCATAATCAATAAAATATATTAAAAATAAAATTATATGTACATTTTTGTTCATTAATCCCATGTTTTGATTTTCTTCTACTATCCCTGCAGGCATACTTTAAATATATACCCCCAAAATATACTTATTTTCCTCATTATCATAATACAGAGTGAAGAATGTAGGGAAAAGAGGACATGATAAAAAACAACCCCTGTCCTGATGAAGACAACATTTTTGCAATAAAAATAATGTTCACTAGATATTAGGAAACAGTTTCTATTAACTATGAATGTAGCTTTGCATATTACTTCATTATCAGCTTTACTTTGTTTTGTAAAAATAAGAGGCAATGGACTAGGCAGCCTTTAAATGTTATAATTCTAAGGATCCTACAATGTAGATGGAATAGACAAATATATTGCAAAAAAAAAAAAATCAGGAAATTTTGCTAAGCAACCTAAAGCAAGCAAATGAGTTTATGCTTACTCCTTCCTAAAGCTGCAAACTCCCCCCCGCCAAAAAAACAAAAAACAAAAAAAAAAAACCTAATGGTCTTCTTTCCAAAAATGAGTACATTCATGCAGCAGATAAATTATAATTTTGTAGCTGCTCTTCTATCTCATCTACTCTGGGTTCAAAGCCATGTTCTGGTTCTTTTCAAAGAACACAATATTTTGGAATTTATCCCAGCTAATAATCAATGCAAGACTCTGGCAAAATCTCAACACAGATGGATGCTGCTCTTGTGATATCTGCAGAATTTCACTACCTCTGGTTTAACTACTCATAAATGGATGTTAGAGTAGTTTAATACACAGGACTGAAAGCAAGTAGAGGTGATAGCTACAAAAGGTGTCAGGAATGATAAGTGCTAAAAACCTGGAAACGTAAATGTTGACAGTCTGAGATAGCATTCCAGCACAGTGAGTCCCAGAAACTTACAGCCAGTATCAAAGTGAGAAAGATCACTTCCAGATTTTTACATAACTAGGGTGGGGGAAACCTTTAAACAGAACTACAGATGTACATAAGCAGCATGGCATGAGAAAGTCATTTTCAAAGGCTACATGGATTGTGATTTTGTAATAATTATTAATGCACTGCTATCTATAGACCAGAGAGAATGACCTTCGCTAAACATGGCCCTGATATCAAGAGTTTATAAATTTGTTAACTTTCTCAGTTTAACCTCATTGTATTACCAGTTTTTCTTATTGTATCTCCTGTTTGGATGCTTGCTTGTAAGAGCATGGAGGACAGAGACGAATGATCTAATATTTCTACCTGTTTTGTAGCCCAGGAAAGGCTTGGCAGAGTAATAGTACATGATAGGCCCAGAGTAATAAAGCTTTATATTTAGAAATGCTCTCAAACACATTCATATTCCTTTATTTTTTTTTCTTATAACAGTCTCGTTATGAAAACAAAACAGATAACATCCATGTTTTATATAGGAAACAGCTGAAGTTCACAGATTTTAAATGACTTGTTTGAAGTTGGCAGCTCCTAAATGATAGAGCTAGTACTTAAATCTCATCCTTCTGTCTTTAAACTTAAAGCTTGAGCCGTCATATCACCCGGGTTTTTCCCCATTTCAGCAGCTGTGCTGACTTACTCTCAGAAGCCCTAAGTGGTTTCCTCTGTGTGATATTACTGACAAGGAGGTGAGCCAGAATGCAAGCCCGCAGCTAAATAAAAGTTTTTTGTACTATTATGGGGTTCAGAGTAAGAATATTGAAAATAAAAGTATAACATATCACTGAACACTTTAAATAGGAATATAGTTTGTCTCTGGAAATCCTGTGTAAAGATATTCATAGCTCAATAATGTAAATTTTTTCACATTAAAAATAAGATAACTGTAGAAGAGGAAAATGAAAGAGCGAGAATGAGAGAGAGAGTGAATGAGAGAGAGAGAGAGATGAGGAAAATTAAGGGTGAGGAAAACTTTACAGTGTATATAGTGGACTAAGAAATAAACTATCTTGTGACAGACAGGTGACAAATTATTTCTTTCTCCTTGATAGATCACGTCTTCATTTGTAAAATGACTGTGAATTGAGTTACATGTTTGTTTTTCTCATCAGAGAGCAACTGTCTATAATAACTCTAGATATAAAGGTTCGTACTAAAGTGTAAAGTCTAGAACAATCTACAAAACCCAGAGTTGTACACATCTAATTTCTAGCTTTAATGATATACAAATTATTAAAGCACTCACAATTTGTCTTCATCACCTTCCCTTGTAATAATCAATCCCTTTACTTAACGTCCTCCCTCTTAGGCTTTCCCGCCAACTCTCCAGATCTCTGAAGTCCTGTCTATGTCTGAATGTCCTTGGTTCCCTTTGTTCTTACTCTCTCAGACATATGACAATGTTAGGGTCATACAGGACAGCTGACTTATGAAATTCTCATGAAAGTATTAACTTCTACCCAAACTGAATTGGTGTTTTTCTCTTCCACTGTAATTTAGCAATAAAAATATTGATAAAATAATTCATGCTAACATCATTATAGTTACTCCTAAAATCACATGTAACCTGTCAAGAATTACTTGCATTTAAGAAAGGTATTGTCTAAACCCTAACAGCAAAATTTCATGTATCAGCACATATTGTGATTTGGTAGGGTGTGCTTTCACATATTAGCATAAATTCTAAGCATCCCTCAAGCACACTGTGTTGGCTAATCACCTATTTCACCCTCTCTATAAAGCCAACCCGTCCCCAACTCCAACATGTGCATTAGAGAGCCCGGCTGCTGTCCTACCAGGCATGCAGCCAGTTGGCTATAAACCTGCAGGGTTTAGTGCCAGAATGGCACTGAATCCTCTCAAAGTTGTTTAGTAAAGTGTAGACTAAGATTACCTACAATATTTGCTTTCTTCTCCTTATAGGAATATGTCATGACAATAAATGAGATAATTTAGGAAAAGCACTTTGGGATCCCAGGAAGAAAATGCATTTTACTCTTTCAGGTTATTGCTGTTTTTAGTATTATTAATAAATGTTACATTGATGCTGGCCTAAAGGTGAGGTCTGACACTTTACTATTACTGTATTTGAATATAAAATTTCTGCAAAACTGTTTGCAATTTGCTTTCAGGCTACCCAGATATGGTGGCATCTATCAGTTTATTGAACTCCAAGTTGTGGAATGGCTTCCCTTTCTCAGTCTGTAATATGAACAATTTACTTTGTAAATAAACAGCATTTTTCATAGTTGGCATGCTGTAATTTCCAATATAAATGTAAGCTAAATTGATGAATTCATTAGAAAGAACATAGAAAGGCAATACTCATTTTTTTCAAGGGATGACTACTACAGGAATGCCTAGTTTATTTTCATGTTTATTATTTTTATTCTGTGCAAAACAACAAAGAAACCACAGTAGGCAAAGTTAAAAAAATAGGCAGATAAAAGCTTGTGAATGGGGGAAAAATCTTGCCACAGGGGGCAAAAATACTATATTAATTTGAATGAATTCTTCCCTCTTTCTGTGCCTATATAGAAGGCAGATCCTTTTCTGCACTGTTTTCTCAGATTAACTCCCCTACTTCCCTTATTGCCCAAACTCTACAGTGAGATACTCGTCAAGGCTACTCAGCGTCGGAGTATAAATCGAAGCTCTAAACAGCAGAAGTCTGAGACATTACTCTAGCCTCACCACAGGTCCCCCATTTTTCCTTTCATCATCTCTTTCTTCAGTCTCATTGGATCATTTGTATCTGACAGAGAACAGCCTGTCTCCTAGAACAGGAATATTCTTATTTATCCCTGAACCATACTCTGTTGGAAGCAGAACTTCTTCCTGGAGAACAAGTTAGGGATTCAGTTTTACACTTGACATTTCTGGATTGAGAAAAGAGAGAGAGTTTTCCTTCATTCTATTTTTTTCCTGTGAAGAAATTTGTTGAGTTCCACAAAAGGTCACAATGACTTCTTTATTTGAAATGTTTATACATTATGAAAAGAATTGCATCCCACCAAAATAATCTCTTAGACAAAAATAATATAATAAATAAAATATGATAAAGGTTCTGAAATAATTCTTAAATAGGTGTAAGGATTCAATTCTCTTTGAATTTCAATGTATGCATCTGTGATACTCCTCCATATATTGGAAAATGATATACACTATCTTTATGAATAATTAGAATAAGTATGCCATTTCATGCCTGTATTCTAATAATACCATCAATATAACATATTCATATTATTAGAGTTAGAATTGCTAATTCAAATCTGCATTACTCTATCAGAAAATGTAAAAAGATTGCCAAAATCTGTTTTAAGAAAATGAACCTAAGACTAGATATTTGTAATTTATATTTTTAAATTATTGTCAAAAATAGAGAAAGAACATATATATTTTGTTAAGGAGATGAGTACTTTAAAATTATGTGGGGATTTATTGTTTAAGCAGGGAAACTTTGTATCTCAATGCTGGAGTTACATTTTGGTAGGAAATTACTCACCTAGGAAATCATCAATTCTGTTAGATGACCAGAATCTCTTATAGTTCAAGGCTCCCCATACTTAGGGTCATTTTTTTGTTTTATTCTAAACCACTGATATTGAACAAATGCTCATTGTAATTGTAATACTTCTTAAAAGGATACTGGGAGATTGTGAGTGAATGGTAAGTTGAGTGTCTCCTACTATGCTCCTCTTCATTGGAAATGACGGCAATGTGTAGAGAAGGAATATGAGGTTAATTTTGTTCCAAGCTTCTTTTATATCTTGAACAGTTCTGTGTTGGAGATAGAGTGTTGTAGTAGCTGCTGACCTAGGCTCAAAATGTACAAATTCATCACATGTATTGCTGATGGACCTTTAATTTAGTATGCCACTTCTGTTTCTGAATAGAGAATCCATGGATATTGGAACAGAAACATACATGCACACAAATGCATGTAGATGTGCACATAAATCTCTATTTATTTGAATATTTATAGTTATGTGGCAATATTTCATCTGTAATTGGATTTTGATACAAAACAATAATTTTCAAAATTTGTAATTGTTGTTCAAACAACTGTCCCTATTTCCCCCCATTACCCTGTCCTATCCACCCCACACCTGCCACCTTCAATCCTCAAATACAATAAATTTTTAAGTAAGAAACATTTATTAAAAAATATTATATGATTATAAGGCCATTTCTATGACAGTATAGGCTTTTCTCCTAAAAATCTAAGGACTGACACTCACATCTTTAGCTGTATGAATGATGCCTGCTTTGTGTCTGGTCCATAGAAGTAACAAAGTTTGTCTCTCCCACCACACAGAGCCCAGTTGTTGTAGATGAAATAAAATAAAATAATAGAAGAGAATGAAATAAATTGAAAAAATATAATTTCCATCCTTGGCTATAAAAAATGTAACTAGTTATTAATTTATTGCTATAATTTAAAACAAGTAGAAAACAACTAAACATGGAAGAGATTAAAATGTGAGAACTTGAGTAAAGGGTGGGTCCCTTTAACAGGATGATGCATCAGACTAGCCAGGAAGGATGTCTAGGTATAGATTGGTAACGGGCATTAAGAGGGAGCCAATGTGCCCCTGCCATTGTGGCTCAGTGGATTGAATGCTGGACTGCAACCCAACATTCACTGGTTTGATTCCCAGTTAGGGCACATGCCTGTGTTGCAGGCCCTGTCCCCAGTGGGGGCCATGTTAAATGCAACCACACATTGATGTTTCTCTCTCTCTTTTTCTCCTTCCCTTCCCCCTCTTTAAAAATAAATAAATAGACTTGAATGGGAGTAAGGGGGTGAAAACTGTACTTGAACATTCATTTAAATAAAAAAAAAAATAAATAAAATAAAATAAATAAATAAATAAATAAAAATCTTTAATAAAAAAAAGAGGAATGCTTCTAGTTTTTGCCTATTGAGTATAATGTTGGCAGTGGGTTTGTCATATATGGCCTTTATTATAGTTAGGTATTTTTCCTTTAATCCACTTTATGAGTTTTTATCATAAATGAGTACTGGACTTTATCAAATATTTTTTCTGTATCTATTTATATGATCATGTGGTTTCTTCTTTTATTTTGTTTATATGGTAAATCACATTTATTGATTTGCTAATGTTGTACCAACCTTGTATTCCCAGAATACATCCACTTGATCACGGAGTATGACCTTTCTGATGCATTGCTGTATTTGGTTTGCTAATATTTTCTGAGGATTTTAGAGTCTATGTTCAGCAGCTTATGGGCCTGCATTTTTTTTTCTTTGTAGTGTCTTTATCTGGTTTTGAAAACAGGATAATGCTGGCCTTATATAATGAGTATGGAAGCCTTCTCTTCTCGAATTTTATGAAATAGCTTGAAAAGGAGAACTATTAGTTCTTGGCATTTTGGTAAAATTTGCCTGTGAAACCATCTGGTCCTGGGCTTTTGTTTGTTGAGAGTTTTTGGATAACTGTTTCAACTTCACTAGGTGTAATTTGTCTATTCAGATTCTCTGATTCTTCCTAATTTACTTTTGGAAGATGTTATGTTTCTAGGAATTTATCCATTTGTCTGGGTTGTCCATTTTGTTGGCAAATAGTTCATAATATTTTTTATGTTCTTTTGTATTTCTTTGATGTCAGTTGTTGTTTCTCTTCTTTTATCCCTGACTTTATTTGATACCTTTCTCTTTTTTTCTTGATGAATCTGGTCAAAGGTTTGTCAATGTTTATCTTTTCAAAGAAACAGGTCTTACATTCATTGATCTTTTGTGCTATTTTTTAGACTCTACTTCATTTACTTCTGATCTTTATTATCTCCTTCCTTCTACTCACTTTGGGCTGTTTGTTGTTCTTTTAAGCATGAAGTTAGATGATTTGAACTCACTCTTTCTTTCTCTCTCTCTCTTTCCTTCCTTCCTTCCTTCCTTCCTTCCTTCCTTCCTTCCTTCCTTCCTTCCTTCCTTCCTTCCTTCCTTCCTTCTTTTTTTTCTTTTCATAGGCTTGCAATGCTATGAATTTCCCTCTTAAGATTGCTTTCCCAGTGTCCCACAGATTTTGGACTCTTGTGTCCTCATTTTCTTTTGTTTGAAGGTATCTTTGAATTCTTCCTTGACCCCGTTGTTAACCCATTCATTGTTTAAAAACATATTATTTAGCTTCCATGGCTTTGTGGTTTTTCAGTGTTCTTCTTGTGGTTGATTTCTAATTTCATAGCATTGTGGTTGGGGAAGATGCTTGATATGATTTCAATCTTCATAAATTTATTGAGACTTGTTTTGTGTTCCAACATGTTATCTGTCCTAGAGGACATTCCGTGTGTACTTGAAAAGTATGAATATTTTTGCATTGTGGTAAAGTGCTCTAAATCTATTTAACAGTGTGTCATTTAAGGCTGCTGTCTCCTTGTTGATTTTTGTCTGGAAGATCTATCCATTTAAGTCAATCAGTTATTAAAATCCCTGCCTGGGATTATATTTCTGTCAATCTCTCCCTTTATGTTCATCAACATTTGCTTCACATATTTAGGTGCTCCTACGTTGGGTACCTAAATATTTACTAGGGTTATATCCTTTTCTTGGATCCTTCCTTTTATCATTAGGTAGTGTCTTTCTTTGCCTCTTCCTATAGCCTTGGTTTTAAAGTTTATTTTGTCAGATATATAAGCACTGCTATCCTAGCCCTTTTTTCCCTTACCATTTATATGAAATGTCTCTCTCTATCCCTTTACTTTAAGTCTGCGTGTATCTTTCCATTTTATGGTGGGTCTCTTGGAGGCAACATATAGTCTAAAACTATATATATAATTTTGTTTTCTTATTCATTCAGCTACCCTATGCCTTTTGATTTGAACATTTAAGCCATTTGCATTTAAAATGATTATCGATAGATACATATTTAGTGCCATTTTATTGTTAGACTATTTTCCCTTCTCCCTCCTCCTCCTCCTCCCCTCCTTCTTCTCCTCCTCCTTCTCCTCCTTCTCCTTCCCCTTCCCCTTCCTCCTCCCCCTCCTCCTCCTCCTCTTCTTCTTCTTCTTCTTCTTCTTCTTTTTCTTTCTTCTTCCTCTTCTACCTCTTCTTCTTCTTAATGCAAGCCCTTTATCATTTGCTGCAGTACTTGTTTGATGTTAAAAACTCCTTTAGCTTTTTCTTGTCAGGGCAACTCTTTATTTCTCCTTTGGTTTTAAATGATAGCTTTGCTGGGTATCCTTGGCTGTAGTTTCTTGCTTTTCAACAACTTGGATATCTCATGCCACTCCCTTCTGACCTGAAATGTTTCTGTAGAAACAACAGATGACTGTTGAATTGGTGCACCCTTGTAAGTAATTACCTGCATTCCACTTGTAGCTTTTAGGATTCTCTCCTGGTCTTTAAGCCTTTACATTTTTATTATGATGTGTCTCAGTGTAGGCCTCTTTGGGTCCAACTTGTTTGGGATTCTCTGAGTTTCCTGGCCTTGTGTGCCTTTTTCCTTCACCAGACTGGAGACATTTTAGTCTTTATTTCTTCAAATAGGCTCTCAATCTATTGCTTGCTCTCTGATCCTTCTGGTGCTCCCATGATACGGATGTTGTTATGCTTCATGTTGTCCAAAATGTTTCTTAAGCTCTCCTCATTTTTAAAAATTCTTTCTTTTTTCTTTTTGCTGCTCTGTCTGGGTGTTCTTTTCCACCCCAAATCACTGATTCAGTCTTCTGCCTCATCTAACCTACTGTTTATTCCCTACAGAGTGTTATTTATTTCAGATATTACATTCTTTATTTCTGACTGGCTTTTTTTTTTATGATTTCTATGTCGTTTTTCATGCTGTTGACTATTCTTATAATCATTCCTCTATAGTCTCTCTGTTAAATTGTTTGCCTCCATTTCATCTATCTCTTCTTCTGGAGAATTCTCTTGTTCTTTCATTTGTAGTCTGTTCTTTTGTCTTCCCATTTTGGCTACTACTCTGTGGTTTGTTTGTTTTTTTTTCCTATGTATTAGGTAGATCTGCAAAGACTCTAGATAGGCCCAGAGTCCTTGTCAGGCCCTTGTCAGACAATGCTTGTGACTGGCCCTGATCAACCTGTTTGGGGCAACAGTGATCCACAGTGTGTGGCTCCTCTGCTCAGCTTGTTTGTGTGCAGAAAGAACCAGGTTTTATACCAAGGCCAGCTTCTTCACCACCAGACACTGGGGAAGGTCAGCTGAAGTCTCATAGATCTTTCAGATACTTGCCTCAGCTGTTAAAATGATCAGGCTTGAGGCTGTTATAGCCTCAACCTATAATCAACAGTCTGGCTTAAGTTCTTCACAGTGGGGCAGAGTAATTCCTGTGGATGGTGGTATTGCTTCCACATTTAGAGAGGAGTGCTTGCCTGAGAAAGATGGCTTCTGCAATATGGGGGATAACTCAGCACAGGGATCTTGGTGGCTGTTCCTTTAATACCCTCCCCAGAGCCACCAACCCAGACTTTACTCAAGTGTCTCTTATCCACTCTGTCCTCCCTCATGGAGCCCAGGGTAAGTGTCTCAAACAAAATTTGTCCATTGACTTTTTAAGAGGCTCTTTGATTCTCCAGCCATCTCTTTCTGGCCGATAGAAACTCTGCTGCTTTTCACAGCTGGATGTTTTGTGGGTTTGGGTTTTGTTTTGTTTGTTTGTTTGTTTTTTTTTCCTGGCTGTGGTGCTGTAGGCTGGGAGGCTAGCTTGGGGTATAGACCCCACACTTCTCAGGGAAACCCTCTGGCCTCTGAAATATCCCTCTGGAACTTCAGTTGCCTCCTATAGGATCCCAACCAGTCCTGCCATATGTCCTCCACACTTCCTACCAGTCTTGTTGTGGTGAAGTGGTTTCTTCAGTCTGTCCATGGTTATAAGGTTTTTCTCCAGTTAGTGTTCAGTTGGTAGTTCAATATGATTTTTCTACAATTTAGTTGTAATTCCAGATTGGTCCTGGGAGGAGGTTAGTGTAGCTTCCACTTACTCCTCCAACATCTTGGATCTCTCCCAATATGATTCTTAAGAGTTTAATTCCTTTCCTTAGAGAAGCAATCTTTGACATTTAAACTATTTTTTACATTATGTTGTCCTACAGATTTGGATGACATCTTATCCTTTTGCAATAAACTTCAAAAAAATTTTAAAGAGTCTTTATTTGATGTAACTGAAAAGAATATTTAGAATGCCACAGATTTTTGTTGTTTCTTTGTTTGAGTCACAACATGATATGTTATTAGGGCTATATTATTATTAATGTAAATAACCAAATATATTTTCTTAGGAAAAAGGTTAATATAAGGTCAAGGTCAGGCTATTTTTATGTAAAATTAATTTAAGTAATAATCATAACAGAAAATGAAGATTACTCTAAAACATACTTTATATAGAAAATACGTGGTATATGCAATTCAAATATTTGTCATATACAAGTATAATTTATCTTAATAGTTCTGAGGCCTCTATTTAATTAGATGAACTTTGTGTTAATAAAAATAAACCAGATCCTAATTAATGAATGTATAACTTTCCATTTCTACATTTATGATTTCTTATATGATATGATTTTTATTCTTAGATAAACCAAAGTTAGAAAGAAAACAGGTTTAGGAGAGGTGATGGTACTCATTGCAGGGTAAGGGTAACTTAACTCTTATCACTTAGCATGTGCTTTATGCTAAGCCCCATGGTAAGTTATTTACACACAGGATTTGACTTTTTCAACACTTGTGAGAGGCATAATATTTTACCAATTTAAACTAAGAAAAATAATGTGGGGAAGGTTTAATAAGTGCCTCTAGATGACATGTCAGAGCCAGTTCTCAGGTCCAGATATGAACTCAACCACTTTTCTGTACTGTCTTTTGGTATCTGGTTCAGAATGAAGAAATGAATTACCTGAGAAGGCACTGTAAGCAATTATCTGGCGTTTTTAACCTGGAAAAAAATGAAACAAATAAGAACATAAAAATGTAAAAACTGTTTAGAATCATGGAAATTTAAAGCTAGGAACAAAATTTTCAGTTCATATAATATAATCCATCTAACTGAGAAAACACAGGTACAAAGTGGACAAATAGCACAGTAATTCATATTGAACAGCTTTTAATTCGTCAGACCGATTTATGATATAATTCATTTCGAGCCTGAAATGTCACGAGGCCAGTTCTTTACTACACGAGAGAGAAAGTAGAGGAGGTAAAATTGTGTTAAGGAGTGCAATGTTGTCAAATTATGTATCTAGTCTCCAAGTTCTCATCCACACGTTGATTTCAAATTAAAAGAAAAGGTAAAACTGTGGTAATAATTAGGCAACATTTAATTTAAATTCAGAAAAATATTATTGAGTACTTTTGATGTACCAGACTCTGTATTACATACTTCTATATTTATTCTCATTTAATTCCTACAATCACATTTGGAGCTATTAAGATATACAGTTATGTAGAATTAAGATTAAAACTTATTGACAGGCATACTAATTTCAGAATTATCTAGCAATTCCACATTCAAAGTTAATAATTAATTATTAGATATTAATCAGTCTGGTATAAATATGAATGTTTTGGCAATCAGAATTGCCTTTGGTTAAATATGCTTTGGTATATCTAAGTATTTCTTAAACCATAGGGTATATTTATATTACTGTACAAGTTTTTATATCTCACAACATAATACTGTAATTTATTGATGATTTATGAGAGCTTCAAGGGCCATTTTTTAAATTTTTGTAAAATATATATTTTTTAGATTTTGTGTATTTATTTTTAGAGATAGAGGAAGGGAGGGAGAAAGAGAGGGACAGAAACATCAATGCATGGTTGCCTCTTGCACACCCCCTTCTGGGGACCTGGCCCACAACCCAGGCATGTACCTTGACTGGGAATTGAACCAGAGACCCTTTGGTTCACAGGCCAGCACTCAATCCACTGAGCCACACCAGCCAGGGCAAATTTTTGTAAAATATTTTAATGAATTTATTTCTATATCTTCAAGTATTATTTTACTTAACTACTACTTAACAGTGTTCATTAAAACATCCAAGATAAAATAGCAATGCTCGGAGCTCAGAGTGGAATGCTAAAAAAGAGATCATACCATGTTGCTTTTAATACAAGATGAGGGAAGAAATTTGTCTTAGTTGTCATATTGGGTGCCCACCAATCAGAAGGCCTGCACGTTACAGGCACTCCATATCATGTTTAAATGAACAAGTGAAATGTTTAGAGGAGAAACATAGGCTGATATAGAATACATGCGCTTCACTGGTGCATTTTGGGTAGCTAAGGTAAATGTCTATGAGATGTTGGCCAAGGACGATTTTGGTATTTTTTCCTTTGTCCTTGTAACAATTACATCTGATTCATTATAGGCACAGATCTTTTATAATGGTTCATATACCATTTTTAAAAGACATTTAAAAGAAATTTAAGCCAGTAATTTGAGTTAAAATGATCACTTGTATTGAATTAACTTAGAAGAGAAACAACTGAAAAAGAAATGTAAAAGGCCTAAAAACAGGTATTGGAGTTCAGAACTCCCAACTTTTCTAAGTTAGATATCTAAGCCTTAAGTCATTGTACCAAAGGAAATAACATTTAATGTGGAGAAATGAATTAGTCTTTCCATACCCACTTCCTTAACTCCTCAACTCCTGTCTTTCTT
This sequence comes from Tonatia bakeri, assembly GCA_004024845.1. Lineage (NCBI taxonomy): Eukaryota > Metazoa > Chordata > Mammalia > Chiroptera > Phyllostomidae > Tonatia > Tonatia bakeri. The sequence goes on along the minus strand of PVIA01011960.1, from coordinate 27,555 downwards.
TCCTTCTGCTACTTTAACTTGGCAAAACACCAAATCCTAGATAAATCTTTTTATTTATTCTTATTGTATTTTTTCTATTTCCTTTTAGTCCTCTTACACCTCCTCTCCCCTGCAGTCATCACACTGTTGTCCATGTCCATGAGTCCCTTTCCTTTTTTGCTCCATCCCTCCACCCTCTCACCTCCACCCCCCAACTAACTGTCATCCCGCTCTGAATTTATGAGTCTGTGCCCATTTTCCTTGTTAGTTCAGTATATTCTTTAGAGTTCACATGTGAGTGAAATCATATGGTATTTGTCTTTCTCTGATGGGCTTATTTCACATAGAATAATGTTCTCTAGTTCCATCCATGCTGTTATAAAGGGTAAAAATTTCTTCTTTTTTTATGGTTTCTATTCCATTGTTTAAATGTCTGATAGTTGTTTTATTCACTCATCTACTGGTGGACACTTGGGCTGCTTCTATATCTTGGCAACTATAAATAACACTACAATGAATATTGGTGTCCTTATGTACTTTTGAATTTGTGTTTTGTGTTTCTTCAGATATATTGACAGAAATGGGATCACTAGGTCATAAGGCAGATCCGTTTTTAATTTTTTGATGTATCTCCATACTGCTTTCCACAGTGTCTGCACCAGTCTGCATTCCTACCAATATTGCAAAGGGTCCCCTTTCTCCACATCCTTGCCAGCAATTGTTGTTTATTTATATATTCATGATGGCCATTCTGACAGGTTTGAGATGATATCTCATTGTGGTTATAATTTTCACTTCTCTGATGATTAGTGATGTTTGGCATCTTCTTACATGTCTATTGGCCATCTGTATGTTCTCTTTGGAGAAGTGTCTATTCAGGTCCTTTGCCCATTTTTTAATTGGTTTTGGTTTTTTCTGTGTGTGTATGTGTTGAGTTTTGTAAGTTCTTTGTAAATTTTGGATATTAACCCCTTACCAGATGAATCAAAAATTATGTACTCCCATTCTTTGCTGTCTTTTAATTTTGTTTTGAGTTCTTTTGGTGTGCAAAAATTTTTAGTTTGATGTAGTTCCATTTATTTTTTTTTCTTTTGTTTCCATTTCCTGGGGAGATATTTGATAATTCTGATTACACATGATTTTTCCACAATAATTTTCGTATCTTAATTTCCATAGAAGAACCAACTTAAATATATGTATATATGTATAAACAAAACATTTAATAAAAGTATACTTACATTTAAGAACTGATGTTTCCAGACCATTGTTTCTGACACTGCAGTACTTAATCTGTATTATATTTACCTGAGCTGTTACTAAAATTTCAGACTCCTGGGTCCATCTCAGACCAACTAAATCAGAATCTTTGATGACCTGACCCATGGAGCTTCATTTTTAACAAAACCTGGATGATTTTTATGCACCCTAATTTTATAAGATTTGTTCTGTATTCTCTGTCCAAAACTTTTCACATTGTCAGACAAGGGTTACATTAGTGGCTGTGGAGGTTTTTTCCTTGTTTATTTCTGCTATAATATAATGTGAGAGATTCCATCGCATGTGAATCAGAAAGGAAATTGTGGTGGGAGAAAAAAAAATCTCATTGTTAAAAGCAATTATTGTCTTTTTTTCTTTTTGAAGAATGTGTCTTAAGAAGAAAAAGCCAAAGTGCTTCTCTTGACCTCACATAAAGAAAACTTTTGTACAATTGAATTACAAAAATGACTTCTAGAAGAGACACTACATTCGTCTACATTTTCTACTTATTTTTGCTTCCCCTGTCTACACAATCCATCTTAGTGAATAATGGAAGTCCTGTCTTCTTTTGTAAAGGTCCCTGAATGACAGTCATGGAAATCATCTTAAAAGGTCATCTTGTCCTTCCCATGACCTCCAAGCCTCATATATTTGAAATTCTATTTTTAAAGACTTCTACAATTGCAATATTCTGAAATCCCTTGGGAACCTATTTAGTGTTGGGCAGCCTTTTCCATTACCAAAAACTTTTTTCTTCCCTTGTTTTGCTATTACAATTTATTTTTTCTTATATTTTCAACAAAAATAAAAATAGCTGCTCAACACAATCTGCGGAACAACCCCTCCATTGAAAGTTAAAAATTGACCTTCCATCCAGCTCTTTTTTATTCTAAATAATATAAATCTTTTTAACCCTTCTTTCAATTTTCATTTTCCAACATTTTAGTCATTTATCTTCCTCTATCCTGAATTCTCTTTATACTTCTTAAGTTCTAAGGTGTAAAATTAAATACCGTAGGCTCACATCAGTGCTGAATACAGTAGGAGGATTACCTTGCTGTTCTTATTTACTCTACTTTCACTTATGCATCCTGTAGAACTCTGAGAGGTGCAGGTAAGATGTGAATGGGTGTCCTGATGGTTATCGTCTTGAATACTTTCACAACATGTTCCATAAAGATATGAATGCTCTTCCCAAAATTGTTTCTATCATATGTAATCTCTTTCTGCCTATCTATAGCATTCTAAGTTTTAATTAGATGAATTATTCTTCATTTCTATTGGTCAAGCCATTATTGCAAAAAAGTTGTCAGAGAAGAAAACACAGCTATTCATTTTAACAAAGAGAGAAAGAACCACTTTATATTCATCTTGTAAAGAAGCTAGAATTCCTTAAGGGTATGAAATACAGTAAAACAGAATTCTGTTTTCCCAAGTTTCTTAATGAACAGGACCCAACATTCTCTTTATATTTTTCTTTTATATCCTTATCTTGCTTAACTATCTTACATTCTAACAGAGAGCTTTAACTTGAGAATAGCTTTCATCCACCAAATCAGTGAAATTTTAAGTAAAGGATGTTTAAAATAGAATATGAAATTGTCAAAGGTATAAATCAGATTTATAATTGTTTCATCAATTTAACTAAATGCAGATGACTTAGTATTGTTTTTGTTGTCTCGTTTGTTGTCAAAGTGACCCAAATAGCACATCCTTATCATCTCGTTCTTCAATTCTTTCCCAATTCTCTACTCAGCTACATTCTTTTCACTCTCGAATTGACATATGGGAACTTAGGGGAGTTCTATGAAGACATTTCATGTTTGCAAAGCATTTTCTTAAAAACACAAATCTTACTGTTCCCATACTTTTAATAAAATACACTGCCTCAAAGATAAAATTTACACTTTTTTTGTATGTACTTTATAATTTGAGACCATACAATGCCAAAATATTCTGCTTTTCGGTTTCTCTGCCCTCTTCCACACACCTTCAACTCAATATTTTATTTTCCAGTTTATGCCATTGGATCCTTGTTCTCATAAATGTATCTAGACATGGGTAAAAATTATGTATCATCCCTCTATTAAGGTTCAGCTCATACATTTAATGCATTTGTGAAGCATCTCTTAGTTTTCATTAGCAGAAATTTATTTCATTCTTTATGGTCTTATGGCAGTTAAAATATGTTTGCTAAACAATTTAACATTTTTATTAACATTTTTTAGATTAGCAATCTGTCTTTGCTGTGGAAATTATGTCTTTACATGTCAAAACTATATAATCACCTACTCATTTATTCAATCAATATTTTAAGACAGGCTAGAAGTCTAGCACTGTTTGTTTAATGTAACACTGATGAAGAAAACAAATGAGAACCATGTTTTATGGTGCTTTTTTGTCTTATTTTTTGAGAGGAGCTAACACATAAGTGAACAATTAAATAAGTTTAAAGATTTATTTATTTATCTATGTTTAGAGTGGGGAAGAGAAGAAGAGAAAAATCAACATGTGGTTGCTTCTTGCGTGCACCCCACTGGGGACCTGGCCTGCAATCCAGGTATATTCCCTGACTGGGAATCGAACCAGTGACCCTTTGGTTTGCAGATCAGAACTCTATCCACTGAGTTGCACCTGCCAGGGTTAAATAAGTTTATTTCAGGTTGTGATAGAAAATAAAACAGAATAATGTAATAAAAGGAACTTCAGAATTGGTCTAAATTAAGGAAAATGTTTAGCAAAATCATATCTAAGTATATGATCTTTAAACTGGGACCTGAGTAATAAGAATGTGTTAGATATATAAAGACCTGGGAGAAGACAGTTATAGACAAAGGGGACAGCATATACTCAGGCCCAAACACTAACAATGGACGTGGTGGTTTAAGAAATTGAAAGAGTGCATGTGACTAGAACACAGCAAAGGTGGAGGAACGTACTCAGAAACAACAAGGGAGAAGTAGTCAAGAACCATTCAAACCATGTTATTAATAGAAGTTCTTCTTTAACTTTGAAATCAGTGTAATTAGAATTGATATTTACTGTCTTCTAGCTGTATAAGGGAGGATATTGGATGAAAAGGAAATTGATTAAAAATCCATATTCATAATATTTAAATACAAGTAGTTTTACAATTGTGAATATACAAACTACACAATTTATTATTGAATTATCATTTATTAATTATTTTCTATTTTCTATATGAATAATTATAAACCTTCTTTTAGCAACCCCTGTGTATCAACCCAATAATAGCCAAGTGCTATTATGTATAGTATAATACAGTATGTTACAGTATAGTGTCCAGATCAGGGACAATGTACTTACATAGCATCTATATTAGAGACAATGTTCTTTCTACACCGTAATTTTTTGAAATATGTCTGAGGCTATGCAAAATGTTACTTTAGACAGGTTAGCCATGCACAAAAGGACGTTTGATGTCAAAGAAAGACATATACTAAGATGTGAAAACAAAATTGGTAATGTGAGGATATAAATCTTTGTATGGATATACTTAAAATATATTAGGCTATAATCTTTTAAAGGTAAGAACTATACCTGCTTTATACAATATTTAAATATCTTCTATCCAAATATTTAATTAAATAAATATCTATACCAAGTTATGTTTTAAAATTTCACCTTTGTTTACTTCAACAATTAAAATTATTTTTTAAAAATCCCAGAACTTGAAGTAGAACTTTTTTGTCTATTCTTATCATAGCAGATATTAAATAATATTTTCTATTTTTATAAAATAAATTTGAATCAACTCCAAGATAATTTTGTACATTATTTTAATAGAAAACAATCATTGAGGATAATCTATCATATTAACAAGCAACAATATCACAAAATAATATTCTAAAAACTGAAAAATTCAACATTACGAGATCATTTTCTCCCATTAAGCATTAGGCAGATGGTTGAGATCACTGTGGTTCTTGTGAGTGGGAAGCAATAACATTTCTATGTTGTACCATGGACAAGCATCAGCTGACACATTTTTAGTGGAATACTTGATAGAACTTAACATTCTACTTCTATAATGAAGTGTTTGTGTTCAGATAATTCTCATTTTGAGATTTTTCTCATGGTGCCTGGTCCACACCAGAGGCCGGGAATTCCCTGCAATATTTCATTAGTCTTGTCAACCAAATCTATTCATAAATGAGAATAAATGAGCATGTCAGCATAAGTTATTGTGGTAATTTGTGAAACTGCTAATGAGATATTTTCAGAGCTCATAAAAGGGAAGAGCTATGTCATTAAATTATTGCACAATAATTTTGTTTTGATACAGTAAGTGAACCGATATTTTATCAAAAACGACACCCTGATGCACCGATGAACTGAAGATGAACAATTAAATGTTCCAATGAAAGAGGTCTGATGTTATTTGGAAGTAGTTAAAACTTACAAAGGAACATGGAGGTAAAAACAAAGAGTAATTATTTGGAATTAATTGAATGTTTTTAACTTTTGAAAATTCATGAATATTATAAAACATATCAGTAATGGCTCCCTAAATGTATAAAAAGAGATACATCCAAACATTTTACTATATAACAAGTATGTGGTGTTCTTTAATATACACCCAAACATTGTTTACAGGATAATTAAGAGATAAACAAGTCTTACAAGTAAAGACACAGGGACAGTTGTATAATTGTGGCCGTTACATTTGGAATTTGCTGTGCTGCCCCATAAGAAAAGGACATGAACAAAAGAGAAAGAAGAATATATGAGTTTACCTCAATTTGAGCAGTGCAAAAAATAAAATAAAATAAACTATATAATCACTCTAGTAGAAAATAGAAGGTGGTGATGTTGGCAGACACCACAGCACTCTATCAAAAGGAGGGAAAAATAGACTATTGGAATGGAAAACATCTCTAGCTGACTAGGGAGAAGGGAGCCCCTGTGGTTTACTAAGCACTGACATTGGCAGCATTATAGGGTTTGTAAAGACACCAGCTCATTAAATGTGTACCCTTCAATCCTTCAGTTTCATGTCTGCGGTATCTAGAGACCCAGTACAATTTTTGTGATATAGAGGAGCATTTATTAGACGCTAAGTCCTCAAGGTGGGGACACCTCAAAGGCAATACAGGAAATACATACAGCCTGTGTGTGCATGTGTGTGTGTTAGGTGCCTTAAGTCAGCGTTGATACTTGGTGACCATATGAATGTCCTGCCCTACCAGGCCTGCTCAGGTCCTACAGACTTAAGCCTGTGGCTATTTTATAGAGTCAATCCATCTCATATTTGGTCTTCCTCTTTTCCTGCTGCTTTCTATTTTTTCCAGAATTATTTTCCTTTCCAAAGAGTTCTGCCTTCTCATGATATTCCTGAAGTAGGACAGCTTCAGTCTGTCATTTTTGCCTCCAGCAATGTTTCAGGCTTAATTTGCTCTGAGATCCACCTGTTCATGTTTCTGGTGATCCAGGGAATCTGTAGAGCTCTCCTCCTCCATATCAAATGAATTGAATTTTTCCCTTCCAGCATTTTCCCCTGTCCAGCTTTCACATCTGTATATACTCAAGGAACATGAGTGTGTGAATGATCTTACATTCTGTCTTCAATGACAGATCTTTGCTCTTGGTGATCTTTCCTAATTCTTCCCCTGCTGCCCTTTCAGCTCTCAGCCTTTTCTCGATTTCTTGGCTGTAGTCAATATTTGAATTGGTAACTGAGCCAAGGTGAACAAAATTTTTAGTAGTTTCAGGGTCTTCATTGTCTATATTAAAGCAGGGCATTTGTTCTATAGTGATGATTTTTGTTTTTCAAATGCAGTTCTGCTTTGACATTTTCTTCTTTCACTTTAATCAGAAGTCATTTCAAAGTATTCCTACTTTCTAGCAGTATGATGGTATCATTTGCATATCTTTAATTATTCATATTTCTTCCACCAATTTTCGCTTGTCTTTCCCTGTATCTAGTCCAGTTTTTTGTGTGACATATTCTGTGCACAAAATAAACAGATAGGGAGATACCATGTTTTTTGGACCATAAGACAGACTTAGGTTTTAGAGGAGGAAAATAGGAAAACAAATTTTGAAGCAAAAAATGTGGTAAAATATTTAATAAAAAATAACATAATATTTCACCAAGGTAAATGTAAACAGAACTCAACAGCAGCATTAACAACCATTATTCCTCCCAAATTTGGGGGGAAATGTGCATCTTATGTCCAAAAAATAAATGCAGCCTTTGTGTACAGGGACTTTATAGAGTCAAAACAAGCAAACAAGATATAGATAGATCCTTATGACATTATTATACAGATAACTCATAAACCCTCTTTCTTTTTGACTGTAATTTCAGTTTGACTACCTTAATGTGCCAAGATAGATGAACATCTTTCTAAAACCTCTCCTACCTGTGGGTTTTATATAACTCAACGAAATCATTACTCTAATGGGCTTTTTCCTAACAAAAGCTAGGTCAGACCCAGAAACCTTGGAGTTGACTAATCTCAATGAATGATAAGAGTAATCATCACTGATTTTATCAGAAAATGTTATAGGGTGCTTATTAAGGCTAGGGCTTTAGATCAGAGGCTTGGGACACACGTGTAGATATGGAGATTGCCTGTACTGCAGAACCTATACTTTAATCTGGGAGATGGGAGACACACACAAAAAGAAAAGCGAGTTATAAATGAGTGCATTAAAAAGTGCCGTAATTTTTTAGGACAGCCACAGACATAGAGGTATGTGACAGCTAAGAAGGCTTTGTGGAGAGGAATGCCTTCAGTTGGGACATAGAGCAAAAGCAGTGATACAAGTTTTATAGTTGTACAAAATTTTACATATTTTATTTAATTTATTTTTTATAAGAACCATGAACATTATTAATTTACTCATTTTTTAAGCTGCTGAAACTCAAGGAATATCATGATAAAGTTGAGGGTCAAATTCAGGCATTCTATTTTGTTACTTTTTTTTATTTGTTACACAATCGCTATTTATTTGAGGACTTAGACCCTCAGATAGGCTCTGTATGGGAACCTCATTACCAAAACTATGGAGGTAGTATAGTTGTAAAGAGTATGGGACCTAGCATTCATATCCTGGCACTATTCCATGTGAGCTCCGTGACTTCTGACAAATACCACACTTCCACTTCATTTACAAATGACAAAAATAAAGTGATTCATTCATGGGACGGTTTTGAGGATTAAATGAAACAATACCTGCAAAGTACTTAGACTACTATTTACCCTGTAGTAGGCTAATTGTTCTCAAGTTTGGGCTTTTAGGCCTTTAAACTTAAAAATTATGTGCAGTCTAAGGAATTCTTATGAAGCTTATAGCTATCAATACTTATGATACAAAAAGTTCAAAATATTTCTCAATTAATTATACATTTAATAATGAAACAATTAAAAGCTAAAATACATAATTTTTAAAAATATATAGCTATATTTTTCAGACAAAAAGTGAAAAGAGTGGCATTGTTATATTGTTACATTTTTGCAAATCTCTACTATTTGCCTTAATAAAGCAGAGCTGGATTATCATTGCTTCTACATGCCATCTGCTGTGATATGTTGTTTTTGTAGACATGTGGAGAAAATCTGGTCTTACACAGATACGTAGTTGGTAAATGGAGGAATGTTTTCAGAAACTTTGCATGTATTTTAATAGTGAATTTCCTCTTTGATACTATACAAAAAGTTGACACATGAAAGTTTATTTTTATTTTTATTTTATATTGTGCAATTACATTTGTCTCCATTTCCTGCCATTACTCTACCCTGTGCTACACACCCCCACCTCCCACATTCAATCCTTCCTCCCTGTTGTCTTTGTCCATGGGTCATTTATACATGTTCCTTGACTTGACCCTTAAACTTCTTTCCTCTTTTATCTCCCTCCCACCTCCCCTCTGGTCACTGTCAGTTTTTTATTTATTTCCATGTCTCTGGTTATATTTTGCTTCCTTGTTAGATTTGTTGATTAGGTTCCACTTTTAGGTGAGATCATATGGTATTTGTCTTTCTCTGCCAGGTTTATTTCACTTAGCATAATGCCATCACCAGTGGTAGGAGCTCCTTCTTTCTTTCTGTTGTGTAGTATTAAGCTGTTTAATTGTGCCACAATTTTTTGATCTACTCATTTACTGATGAGCACCTAGGCTGTTTCCAGCACTTAGCTGTTGTATATTGCACTGCTATGAACATTAGGGTGCAGAGATTCTTTCAAATTGGTGTTTCAGGATTCTTAGGGTTTAATCCCAGAAGTGGAATTGCTGGGTCAAAAGGCAGATATATTTTGCAGTTCCATACTGTTTTCCACACTGGCTGCACCAGTCTGCATTCCTGCCAATTGTGTACTAGGGTTCCCTTTTCTCCACAGCCTCACTTGCACTTGTTATTTGCTGATTTGTTTATGATGGCCACTCTGATCGGTATAAAGTGAAATTTTCTTGAAGGTTAATTGAAATGTGGAATCTGAAACCATGCATAAATGAAACTTTTGAACATTATCTCATTAAAGTCCATTGACCTATCATGTACTTTGGATGAATCTTTTACCAACACACTGTTGGTTAACTGAAAAATACTGGTTAACTTAATTATGTTGATCTTCCACATGTTAACTCATTTGGTTATATAACATCAGAGAGTCACATTCAGTGATATAACCCACCACTAATCACATGAGAAACAACTTTAGTTATGGGGAAGATCTTAAGCTTATGAGATAAATTAAAGGTTTTTTAATTTTTGTTTTTACTTGCAAGTTTGTATGTTGTTGCTAACAAATAGTGTCAGTTGTTTCCTCCCCAGAACCACCAGCCCCAGATTCTCCTCAAGTATCTCTAATCCACTCTGCCCTTCCTCTGCTGAAGCCCAGGGTAGTGGCTGCAAACAAAATCTTGTATGTTGACCCTTTAAGAGGCTCTCTGCATCTCCAGCCATCTCTCCCAGGCAAGCAGAATCCCTACTGCTTTTCAGATCTGGATGTTATCTGGTTCTCTTTCTGGCTCTGGTGCTGTCGGCTTGGGAGTCCAGCTTGGGGTTTAAACCCCACACCTCTCAGGGAGAACCCCCCAGACTCTGAAATATCCTATTGGAAGTTCAGTTGGAGCCCACGGGAGCCCAGCCAGCTCTCTTGTACCTCCTCCACACTGCCTACCGGTCTTTTAGTGGTGAAGTGATTTCTTCTGTCTGTCCATGGTTATAGGGCTCCTCTCCAGTTAGTGTTTACTTGGTTATTCGAGATGATTTCTCTACAATTTAGTTGTAATTCCAGGTTGGTCCTGGGAGGAGATTAACGTGGATTCCACTTACTCCTCCATGTTTTCTTTGAAGTATAAATGTTATTTGTCTACTTTTGAAAAAATTGCCAAATAACCACCCAAGGAATTGTACTTTTTCCGTCAGTTTTTTCAAGTAAAAATTATTTTCCAAGTGAAAAGCAATAGTACCCCCTCTTAACTCAGGTCATTGCACAACTGAATTTTCTAAAGATGACCAGAAGTGCTTACATAAACTTTCCATTTGATCACATGGAAAAGTAGAAAAGACATATTCAAAAAGACTGTGATTTAATAAAATGAACTTTCACTATTACATAGATACTCTTAAATAAATCTAACTCTTTTTTTTCTGTTTTAACTGTGTGCTGGTAGAGGATACAGGAAAAAGTAATACAGTTTTCTGTCATAGCCTAATTTGTGCTAAAACACTAAGAGTTTTCTCCACCATTGACTTTTCACCTTCAGTGCAAATGTCAAAGTAATGAAAATGGTAAACAACACTTTAGTATTAAAAAAAAAATCTTTGACCTCATGAAACCCATGCGAATATCTATGATCAAGATTTTTTACCACACTTTCAGGACCACTTTGAGAACCCTTTCCCATGCCCAGTGCTGGTAAAAGCTGTCCTTTTTGTGCAGCCTCTTTCTTCACACACCCAGGCTCAGGACTGGGAGCCACAAGGTGGGGATCACTGAGAGCTCCACACAGGTTGCCCAGGACCCGTCCCAGGCAACATCTGACATATGCCTACACTAGAGTCTTTGCAGATCTACCTAATACATAGGAACAAATACAAAGACACAGCCAAAATGGGAAGACAAAGGAACAGCGCCCCCCCCAAAAAAAAACAAACAAGCAAAAAAAAATAAAACAAAGAGAATACTCTAGCAGAAGACTGAAATGAAATGGAGGCAAGAAATTTGTCGGATATAGAGTTTAAAGTAATGATTATAAAGACACTCATAAAAAAGACTTATAAACCATAAAAAGGACCAGTCAGTAATAAAGAATGCAATATCTGAAATAAATAAATACTACACTGGAAGTAATAAACAGTAGGCTAAGCAGTCATTTTAGTTATTACTACTATTAAGAAGGAAGAGTCAAGGTTTGTGCAAAGATAGATGTGAATGGCAGAAAATACACTTGGAGAAGTAAGAGTCAGATTGTAGAGTTCTGTTCTATAAGGGGCCCTACTTATTAAAAAATTTAAACCAACAGCACTGGCTGATGTGGCTCAGTGGATTGAACGTCAGCTTACAAACCAAAGGGTTGCTGGTTCAATTACCAGTAAAGGCATGTGCCTTTCTTGTGGGCCACATCCCCAGTAGGGTGTACATGAGAGGCAACCACACATTGATGTTTCTTTCCTTCCCTTTCTCCCTCCCTTCCCCTCTGTAAATAAATAAATAAATAAATAAATAAATAAATAAATAAATAAAATTAAAAAATCTAAACCAACAAAACAAGACCTAACATTTTACTTGTTTTTCAGGCTCTATTAGGATGTCTCCATGAAGCACAGTGGAATGATTCTACCCACAAACTATACAACATTGAAATGGATATAGGCCATATAACTAAATAGTCCACACAGTGTTTGTCAATTTGAGCTGTTCACTGTTGGTCAAGTGTACTACTTTTGTGTATCTAGTTTTGTCAGAGTAGGTGGTCATATGTGTCTTTGTATGGTATGTATCATTTATGGCAGCCCAAAGGACAAGTTATTTGTATATTGATAAGGAACAATTATTTATTCCTCCCTGAGACATATTTTGTAGTCAAACTACACGTGCACTTCAGTAACACAGACCAAGGAAGAGTGGTTTTGTTCTTAATAGATATAATTTTTGAAAGGTGTACCTAGGTGGCATTTCTTTTATATGCTTCTAAAAAAAGTATTATCTCTTCTATATGACCTCTTTTTATAATTATACTTATATGGAAAAGGGCATGCACTATAGTATTCAACTTCACTGAAACTATCTCCAAAATTTAGAATTAACTTATTTGTACAAGACTTTTTATTGACAGTAGTTTGAATATATCATCCTCTCACTCAATATTCTTAAGAATCCTGTGAAATCTGGCTCTTATCTTCCTTTAATTTTCCCTTCTAAATGGCTCTCAGGGTACAAGGCTGAGAACTGAGAATCAGGCCTTTATCCTAGACCTTTTGATTTTTGTTTAGTCCTAAAGCAAATATGCCATAATTACCTTCATTTTATATTAAAACACACAATTTATCACCTGCCACATACAGTAAAAATGTTAAAACCTTCCCCTGAAGTATACTTTTTATATTTATGTCTCACATGGTCAAATCATATTGCAAAACTGCAGTAAAAATACGTGCAGCTCCACCTCTGGTTGCCAGCAGAGGTTGCTCTTAGGTTAGTGATTAAACTCGGATTACTTTATGTCAAGAACATCAAACAAACTAAGCGAACGAGAAGAACAGAGACAGAATCTTAGAAATGGAGAACGTTGTGATGGTTGCCAGATGGCTATCATCTCTTGTATCTTCATCTCCACCTACTTCTTAAATATACCATAAATTTTCAATTCTACTGCTTCCTGTGCACTAAACATTTTCCTTTCTGTAATCCTGAGTATGAGCAATCTGTTCTTGCTTTTTCTCTTTTCTTAGGCTTTTCACACCCTGCCTCTCCCCCATCCAAAATGTTGAAATTATAGATACAATTTATGAAAACTATTTTCAACACTCTTTTCTCAATTTTCCAACCAAACACAGGTGATGTCTCACTCTTGATCCATGCTAACATTTGTCAGTATTTTTACACTTGCTATACCCTGAATTTTGTGCACTTTTATCCCTTGTGTACTAAATTGTGAACATATTCATCTCTGTATACCCTGAAGGATTTTACATGGAGTTTTATAGATCATAAGCTCCCAATTCTGTTTGCTATTATAGTGTCTATAGTTTTTCACTTGATATTATATCTCTTTTTCATTAATTCAGGTATATCTTATTTTAGATTACACTATATATTCTACAAAGTGTGAATATAGTGTCATTAACTTTCTTTATATGTCTCCATAGCTCAGGGAATGTTTTAAATGCAATTAATATAATCTCTGTTCTTGATGATATAATTATATTAACTCAATGGAAATTACCTTTAAATTTTTCTAAGGACTATGGTGATATTTGGTAAAAAGAATTGCAATAACAATGGTGTTAATTGTAGTTTGTGTTCCAGAGCCTGAAGAACTACTCAATTAAATGATTTCGAAGACTGTCTCTCCTCTAACAAATATAAATATTTAATAAATCACAAATTTCTAAAAGTAGTTCATAGGATGTCTAAAAATGAGAATTTATTCTTACTAAAGAATGTCATAAACAATTATAATCTAGTTATATGACACAATTTTTAAAAATCTAAAAAAATAAATTCTGGAAAAATATTAGTAATAAATTTAGTGTTATGTTGGCAAAATTCATGGTTATAGTGCAAAGATAAACGGAGGTGTTAATATTTGTTTAACATTATTAAAGTAAAACAGGTTCATTTGATATTATATCATGATGTCATCTATGTAAAATTAAACATTGAGCAATTTGCTCGTGTGCTCCACTACTTTGACAGTACAACAGCAAAACATGAGTAAATTAGTATCAGAGCAATGTCTCTTGTTTGGACCGGTTAACAAAGTCTCCATTTTTCCAAAGGAGAACAGTGAGTTCCTTGATTGAGCAATGTTGCAGGTTGGGTTCTTCCAGAAGCAGAAACTGGGACAAAGTTGTTGTTGTTTTTTTTTTAATTTAGGGTGTAACATATTTATTAGGAACAGCATTTGAAATGGACATGTCTGGAAGAGGGCAGAAGGAATCACAATCAGGCGGAGGGAGATGTCCAGGTTTGATGCTGACTGGACAGCTACAGAGGACTCCACAGGGAGCTCTGGAGCTAAAACTGACCTATCAGAATCGTCCCAGGTTGGGCTAAAATTGGGATGGCTTGGTTTTTATAACCCTGCCTCCAACAGTTGATGGATCAGGACTCCCGGAAAGCATAACCTTGGAGAGGAGGATCTGCAACTCAATCCCTTACTAGCTGTGATGACTGTAGACTTTCTGCCAATAACTGGGGCAACAAGAAGCAACATCTGGGCAGTGTTTCTCTATGTCCATGGCCGGGCTGCATGACCAAACTCAGGGAGTTGCAAGCAGAACCTAGATTCAAACTGATTCTAGGTTTACCTACAAACCCCGTGTTTTTAATGGCTATGCTACAAATCCCTTGCTTCCCTCTCTTCTGCAGGCCCAATAGGCTGAAAGTCTTTACCCTCAGTCTACCCATTGCTCCTGTTGACAGTATTATAGCTTGTCTGTCACTGTTCTCCACTGAACACACCTCAGGACTGTAGAAAAATAACAATTGCCACATTCATGAGACCATCTATTGAGCTTTATACTTTCCATTTGTTAGTGCTTGGAGTTATATATTACTTATTTAGATACATATTGGTTGACTTATTGAATCAAACATTTATTAAGTAACTACTGTTTGCCAACAACTTGAAAATTTATTTGTGAATGGAATTAAGTGAAGAGTGGAATGGTCTTGATTCATTGAGCTTTTCAGTTCATTGGTCCTTTAAATCGTCCAAGCTCTCGGTGCACAGCCTGTTGCAAAGTGCTTCCTGCCCAGCACTCCCTCCTGGCTGTCCAGCACTGCTCAAGTGCCCTGAGATTGCTCTCCATCAACCCATGAGGCTTTGGAGTGCTTTAAAAAATCCTCCACAAAACTTTTAAATGAAATAATGAGGCCGGTTAAGAATTTCAAGAGGCCTCTAGGTGAAAAATCCAGTGAAAAGTGTCACAAATCGAGACAGCCTCGTGATTCAAATGAATAAAAGCTCATTCAGAGTAATGGGAGACAATCTTCCCAGGTTAAATGTAGAACTAAACTGCAACCTCATTGAAAAATATGAATGTAAAAATTATTTAAAAATCTAAAATTTTAATTGAAGAATAGAGAGAATAATGTAGGTGATGGTTAATGGTTAATGCTATCTGAGATTCTGTTGGATATTAAAGGTGATGTTATTTTGTTTAATTTATTTCTCATTAGCAGTCTGTTTACTCTTCATATTAATGTTGAATGGCAAAAATGACATACTGATTTTTTGCAATAACCGGATTTTAAAATAATTTAAGTGCTTTTGAATTCCTTTAAATTACTGACGATCCTTTTCAAATAAACCAAACACCCGCTGAAAGATGGGGTCACTGTATAATCATGGGGGAAAATGTGTCTGTATAACTTTAGTGTTTTTAATAGCTCCATTGTTTTAAATATAACGGTCCTGTTTGGTCCTCATCTGAGGACTATGCCTATCAGTTATCTTTGGGCATATAAAGATGTTGGTGATGATCATGGCCATGCTTGCTGCAACAACAAAATAGCTCCCAATATTTTAGCACATTTTAAAATCCAGAAAATATGCTAAGTAATTAACATATATTCTCAATTAATTTAACCAACAATTTATGTAATTTTATTTTCTTCAGTTTCTAGATAAAACAAGCTTAGAAGGGCATAGTTCCTCCCTGGCCAGGTAGCTCAGCTGGTTAGAACATCATCCTGATACACCAAGGTTTCTGGAATGATCCTGGTTCAGACACATAAAGAATCAACCAATGAATGCATAAATAAGTGGAACAACAAATCAATGGTTCTCTCTCCTTGCCACCCCTCTCTACTTTCCTGTCTAAAATCAATAAAAAAAGGTTAAATTACCGAGTGTAATTTAGTCAGTAAACTTAATTAATTTAGCTCTTTTGCACTAAAAAATCTGTGACAGTAAACTTCATGATGACAATATACTTTATTACACATATGAGATGAATAAACATATTTTACTTCTCACTCTTTATTTGCTATTTTCATTCAGTTCCTTAGAACCACCTAAATATTAACTAGTACTAAGTACCTTTAAATACCCTGTTTTATAAGGATAATAAATACTTTTCAGAATTTAATTAAGCATATAAATGAAAACTCCATCATAACTTCCTATGCCTTAAAGAGAATTTGGTAAGATATGGACAGCATTCCAATCTTTGAAGACTTGCATTAATAAAGGTTTTCCTATTGCAAAATGTATGCTATTTCTATCTCTTCATCCTCTGATATCAATTTTCTAACTAGTTGCCATTTATTTACTAAATGGATTACCAGAAATTGTAGACATTTTATTACAGTCACACTCCCTTTCCAAAACAAATATACAGGATTTGGCAAAAGTAGGTTCACTGTTGTGAGTATGCAAAACACAGAGTTTACTGTTATATTCTTATTTATTAATTACTGTATTGTTTTCCACATGAAAAACTTTAAACCTAAACCTATTTTTGCCCCACTATGTAGGCATTACTCAAGACAGGTTAGAGTAAGAATAAAATACAATCCAAATACCCATGGGTTAATATTTTAAATGTTTGTTTTTCACAGGGTGTCATGGGATTCACACCACATGTCTCTGCTGGGTGTTTCTCCTCCAAGCATTGACTCATGCATTTAAACTGTTTCCAACTTTTAGTCATACTCTCAGAAGAGCATGCTTCCAAGTCACTGTGGCAGGAAAGAGGACAGAAGGTCTGATGGGGTGTTTGAAATGGCTAAAAGAGTTCCTTTCATCTTTTCTGTCATCTGTATCACACTGGCGGCCATGTAACTTAACTGCCTTAGTAGCAAGAGTGACTAGGAAATCTAGAGGGGCACATAAGAACAGCCTCTGCCACAGTTTCTTACTAAATGATCTTTTTGAACTCCCAAATCTGATGAAACTTAGAAAAGAATTATGTTGTCAAGATAACTGGAACAATTTTGGACCAGAAAATTCATGATACTCATTTCACAACAGTTTGTTGTGCATGTCAAAGTACACAATCACAATTCTGTTCTTCTAGGCCACTTAGAAGCTAGTAACAAGATTAACCTTTATTAAAATGGTTTATAAAATCATGATGTTATGCACAGAAGAGTGAGATCAACGTAGTGGAGTGGAATAGGTAGTGGAAAATTTGGGAGCTGAGCTGCAAGTCCAGACCTACATGTGATCTAACCTAACACAACACGTAACGTCTCCAAGCCTCCTTGTCTTCATGTATAAAGTGAGAATAGCCGCTCAAGTGTTCTCCAAGTGTTCTTCTTTGTCCTTAGAATTCTATGGGTTTTTGCTTTCCAAGAAGGCAAGACAGCAAAGGTCAAAGGCATAAACACTGGTGTCAGAGTTCCTTGATTTTAATTCTGGCTTAGCATTTATTAGTATTGTGAATTAAACCTTTCATGCTTCAGTATTATCATTCACAAAATGTTGCCTCATATGATTCTTGAGAATATTAAATGACTTAGTACCTGAAAATTCACATACCTGGAATACAATATCTAATAACTTTTTGTTAATATCTTTATCTAAAAAAATACTGAAGTGAAGCTTGGTAGCTTGTTAGAAGTAACAGTTACTTGCAAGCAAAACTGGAATATAATTCCTTGATTTTAGTTTTTTCTATTTCTAGTAGGCAACATTACTACTAAAACATTCTAAATATTTTTATAAAATCATTGTTTCAGAATTACTTTTCCTATGGATGAGATTTAAAGTGAAAATGTAATCATCCCCATCTATAGAAAAATATTTCCTAGATTTCCTGCAAAATATCTATTCACCTATTAATATGAGAAAATATTGAGAGCTTTTAAAAGAAAATATTCTTGAATGCTTAACAATAGCAACATCTTATTTCAGACCTAAATTTATTTATTATAGTATTATTCCTAATGGTCAAGATTAGGAAGCAGCCCATTAATAGATCAGTGGATAAAAATCTTATGGGATATTTACACAATGGAATACTACTCAGCCAGACACACACATACACACACAAAGGAAATCCTACCTTTTTTGACATCATGGGTAGACCTGGAGTGTATTATGCTAAGTGAAATAAGTCAGTCAGAGAAAGACAAATACCGTATGATTTCACTTTTATGTAAAATGTAATGAACAAAATACATGAACAAACAAAATAGAAACAGACTCATAGAGAACAGATGACAGCTGTCAGAGGGGAGGAGGTTGAGGCCTGGGTGAAAGAAAGTGATGGGATTAAGCAAAAACCCTCTAGACACTGACAGTGCTATGGTGTTTACCAGAGGGAGAATGAGACGGGGAGGTATTGCAGAACAGAGTAAGCAGGGGTTGAAACGGTGATGCAAGCACATTTGACTGGGAAGGTGAACAAAAAATGCAATATACAGATAATGTTTTATAGAACTGTACACCTGAAATCTATATAATTGTAGTAACCAATGTCACTGAAAATAAAGGAAAATGAGATTTAAAATCTGAAACACCCAATTCTGTACAAGGTGGCCTGTAAAGCAATTGCAGAGACTGGATAACAAGATATTTTTTTGATTGTGAACATAGCCCCATTATTTTGAATTATTAGTTTTTTTTTTAATTCAGTTGTTTCAGCAGTATTCAGTGCATTGGCTTAGGAAATAAAAGAATTGTTACTAAAAAACTTGTCATGTTTTAAAATAAGTGTAGTGTATTACTTTTTACAGAACTTACAGAGGAAGACATTTAGTGATAGCTCCTTATGACACATTTCTCACTTGCTTTCAAGTTTAATTTTCACAGTCAAGCTCAGAGAAGGGTATTATTAACCTCTGGTTCAAACAAGAGAATGAACTCACACAGCTTGTATATAGTGGGTCCAGGATTTATTTAAGCCCAAATGCAAAATTCTTCTGAACACCAGCCTCTCTGGCACTGCTAACAATCACTAGGGCCTCATGGAGTAAAGGAGGCATTCTGTGATTAATCCAAAAGAGCGTGCGGTCTGGGACTGGAAGATCTGATTTTGAAGCTTAGATTTGCTCTCATTACCCTCAAAGCTGCTGAAATTTTCCAACAAAGAGAATGATTGTTCTCTTTGTTGAGTAGAACAAAGTATATGAGTAGCTATATTTAGAAATTGCCGTGCCAGTAATGTTATTCTATTAAATGTATTATTTAAAATAGAAATATAATTTGTATATGAATCTTCCCCATACAGATGTTAAACATAATTTATTTGCCTTAAGATTATCAACTTTACCTCTTAATTAGTAAACCCCAGAGCTTCTTTATTATCATAGTCTACTTAATTTCTCTGTGGCATTTGATCTTTACTTCTTTTTTAATTTTTTATTGTTATTCTACTACAGCCATCAAAATTTTCCCCTTTTGTTCTCCTCCACCCAGCCCATTCCTCACTCCCATAATCAGTCCCCACACTGTTAACCTTTACTTCTTTCTAAAAATTTTCCAAGCTTTATCAAGATATCAACATATAATATATGTAAGTATGAAGTATGCAATATGATTAGATATACCATAACATTTGTATTCACTCATCTATTGATGGACACTTGGGTTGCTTCCAAATCTTGGCTATTATAAATAACATTACAATAATAAATTTAGGTTTGAAATAAAATGTTGATATGGCTAGGCACTCAATAGTGCACCACCATTCCCTCAAGTAATTATGATTTGTGTGCTGACTTAAGATCTACTTTCTTGACAACTTTCATGTATATAATGCAGCATTGTTTGTTATAGTCACCATGCTATGCCTTAGGCCACTGATTCTTATTTATCTTGGAGCTGGAGTTCATTTACTTCTTAAAACTCTTGTATAGTGACTTCTTCATGTCCCTTTTTCTTTTGCTCTCTTGTGTAGCCTCCACTCCTACTATCCCTTCTTACACTCTGCATTTTTTTTACACCCTTGCCTGCTGGGGCCTTGGTTGTTACCTCCAACATTTTCTCTCTTGTTCTCTCTTAGTAGGATCACACTCAATGGAATGTTTGTTCGCTTCTCTTCCAGTGCCTCTAATGAAAGTCTCAGGTCAATAACAAGTATGTATACTTTTAGCTATAACCTTTCACTTAAATGTCAGATCTATATTTTTAACTGACTTTTTGCTGTCTTCCTCACTTGATTTTCCTTTTCCACTTCTCTTCTCACATAAATGGCAAAATTGTCATTAACCAATCTTCCAATGTAGAAAAATAATAGTCATATTTTTCCTCTCTCCTTCTTTGTCTAAATGTAGATAGTTTTCCAATATTATCAGTTCTAACCATTATGTAGATTTGAAACCTTGTCCTACTTTCTATTTTGACATCCACTGCCTAGGCCGGCATTGCCATTGATTCTTGTCAGATCTATCATAGCAGCCTTCTAAATGTCTATTTAGTTCCCAAGGCTTAGGCCACAAGCAGGATCATTAATTTGGTTTGCATTCTTAAAATATAAATATTAGTTTAAATATAATCAATTCCCCAAATATATCACAATATCCAAAAATTCCCTCTCATAAAAGTAACAGTATGATACTTAAAAGTAGAACTTTTTAGTCAGAAAAACAGTTTAGCAACTGATGTGACAATTAACTATTTGTGTTTAAGTTTAAACAGATTATTATTTCTTTAAATAAAAGAATCTCCATCTGTAAATGAGATCATAATAAAATATTTTGACAGAGTAAATATATGTAAAACACCACACAGTGTTGGAACACTTGAGGTATTTAATAAATGGTAACTATGTTTTTTTTTTTCCCCTAACACATGGCTGTCCATCTCTGCCAGTAATCTAAGCATCAATAAAACTGAGATTTTCAGCCTTTCTTTTAAGTGTATAGTTCTTTCTTATCTACTGGTTCAAGCAATTTTCTCTTCCCAGAATATCTTCTTCTACACTGGTTACTAAATAAATTACTCCTTATTTGCTTTGCTTGTATAGTTCTTTGTTACTTGAATTTGAGCAGGTAAGGAGATACTCCATCTCACCTTTTTGGCACATAGAATATTCATATATTCAGTGAGTATTTGCTAAATGAATGCAGTATGATCTTTCCCAAAATGCCTACATTATAGAGTTTTGTCCAAATTCACTTGTAACTCACATTTTTCATCCTAGTCACTTTCTGAAATCTAGCATTATTAGCTCTTTTTTTAATTCTTCAAGAATTTTTCCCATTTTACCACATTAAACTGTTCCAGAAAAAAATTGCCATGAGTATAAGAGGGCTTTATTTGTTTACTTTTGTTATTTTTAAATGGGAAAATATATATTTAAGTGGCAGCAAAAATATGGAAAATAGTTACATCAAATATAATAGACAAAATAATGATTTTTATACAGAGATAAAGTTTTATGCTAAAAAATAATGTAGGCTTATAAGACAATCTGCTTAAGCCATCTTTTATAATATTGGGTTGGCCAAAAAGCCCATTTATTTTTTTCCATAAAATAAAGGACTCATTTTTCATTTTCACCAAAAACTTTGTTGATTTGCATATATTACATGAGTCAGCTATCTCCCTCATGTTATAACACTGATTGTTCTTAATTTATTTCTCAATTTGATTGCTAGCAACTTCAACTGGTCTACCCAACTATGGAGCATCATCCAGCAGGAAAATTTGCAAACCTCTTTTGAAATGTTTGATCAGCCACAGCAATTTCTCCATATACTATACTTTTTTATTTTTACATTTCAGTTGTGCTTTTACCTTTCTAGATGTAGTAAAACATTCTATGCCAAGAATGCATATTTTATCCCATATTCAATATTAAAATGGCTACACAAAACTTCACCAATTTTGATGTTTTATTTTAATGCACACTGATATGACAGCTGTCACAATACAATCTAATGAAATTGTTTCAAATGAAGTTAAAGACAACTAAGTGCTTTCTGGCCAACCCAATAGACTTGTGACTATTGGTAAGCTTACTGAAACTTTTTAAATTTAAGTTAAGTGAATGAGATTAATAATACCTATGGCTAATGTTAATGTGAAGATTACAAGTAGAGTAAATTTGTAAAGTTACCAAATGGTACATGGAATAGAATAAGCATTTGACAATTGTCACATCTCATCTACTTCTTCACCATTTTTACTGAAATGGAAACATTTCCTTAAGATTTATTAAAAGAAAACATAAAAATTCAAATAAACCAAGGATAAGAAGAGACAATTTGAAAAAATGCATTAATTAATAAATATAAAAAATAATATTCATTTTTCTGTAAAAGCTTAAAATGTAAATTAAAGCAACCTTGAGAGAGCTCTTCATATTCATAAAAATGCAATATTTTTAAACATAAAACATCTAATTCTGGAATGGTTTTCATGAACCTAGTATACTAATATAATTCTGTTTGCAATATAAAGGTATATAACCTTGTTATAAAATGCAACTTATTTATGTAAGGATTTTTTAATAAAATATTTTATTTATTTATTTTTAGAGACAGTAAGGGAGGGAGAAAGAGAGAGAGAGAGACATCAATGTGTGGTTGCCTCTTATGTGGCCACCATTGGGGACCTGGCCTGCAACCCAGGCATGTGCCCTGACTGGGAATCGAACCTGCGATGCTTTGGTTCGCAGCCCGCACTAAATCCACTGAGCTATGCCAGCCAGGGCAAAATGCAACTTATTTATATGTAACAAGATTTAAAATAATATCTATGACCTTTAGCTTGGTATATTTCTACCACTTTGTTCTTATTAAACAATTTAATGGAAATAGAAGGCTGTAAACATTAAGCTACTCATTGTGGAATTATCATTTGGAGAAACTTGATAGAATCAGCCAGAATGCCCCACATTAGAATTAGTAAATAATGCTGTCATGAGTAAATATATAAAAATATTTGAGCATTAAAATTAATACATGGGTAGTACATAGTACAGCTCTGTTTAAGTAAAATATTATGTGAGCCAAAGATCTCATTTAAATATTTCTAGTAAGCACACCATGAGAGAAGTAAAATTAATTTTAGCAACATATTTTATATAAGCAAGTATCCAGAATATTTTTATTTCAACTTTTAATTAATATGAAGAACTAATCAGTAGAAAATATCTGTTTTTTTAACAAAGTTTTTGAAATCTGGTGTATATTTTCCACTTATAACACATTCCAATGTTGACTAACCACTTTCCCAATCTCAAAAGACAAGCTACTATCATTTTGAAGAGGGGAGATTATTGCTGTATATTTAAGAGAAACATAAATATTTTTAACAACATAAACACTATTTCAACTATTAAGATGAACTCTTCATTTATGGATTAGTGAACAAAATAGTGAAAGGAAGAGAATGACAGAATAACTCTTTGTACACAAATTTAAATATTCTCATATTTTCATCGTTTATTCAATAAAAAAGTTTGAATTCTTTAAACAAGTGCCTACTTTGTAAACTACAGCCATTATGTCTATATGTCTTAATAGAAATGATGATGAGCTTTAATTTGTATTACATTCACATTTTAACTCTGTTAGTCTGGAATTAATAAGCCTTGCCAACTCAGAACTATTTGGTATGCAAAATAGCCTGAACATTTTCATAGAGAGTAACAAAAAAATGACCTTTTTTGGATTAGGTCAGTTTGGCATCCTACTATTTTTCACAATTTTGACAAACTATATTTGGTTTATTACATAGGTAAATAAAGTAAGAAAATATTTCAGAGACTTATTAGAAAAAATATCTAGCATTATGCTTTGCACATATGACACAAAATGCACAATTTTTCAATTTAATTGATTTGTTGCTCATATCAGTTGAATTGCAGATGGGTTTGTTAAAACATTTTTCTTGGTTAAGTTTTGTTTTTTCTTAATCTCTTTTACTATAATGCTTCATAAAGAAGGAAAGGTGGAAACTTAAATTACAAAAGTATTACAACTTTTGACTTCTAGAAGTGAACACAATATTCTTTCATATAACCATTTTCCACCTAAACTTTTCTGCCAGGATTATTGCCTTTCATTTTTATTACTTTATTGAGATATGATTACATTTAAAAGAGCTATTCATATTTAAAATCTACAACTCAGTGTACTTACGAGTAAGTATACCCTCATGAACCCATTACCACCATCAATAAGGAATAGACATTCCATTATCTCCCAAACTTTCCTTCTGTCCATTTACTATTTTTAGCATTTTTGTGTGTGCACGTATGTGTGCAATGAGAAGAAAACATAAGTTCTACCCTCTTTTAAGTACATAATATGGTATTGTAGTTATAGACATCATTTTGTATAGTAGATCTCCAGAATTCATGTTGAATAATTGAAACAGTGTATCCTTTGACCATCACCTCCCTATTTCCTTCTCCTCACAGACCCTGAGCTGTATGAGTTCCTTATATATTTTTGAAATTAACCCATTGTTATATATGTGCTTTGTATGTATTTTATCCTATTCTTTGGGTGGTCTTTACAGTGGAGTGTTTTTTCTTTTTATAGTTTGATGTAATACCACCTAATTATTTTTGCTTTTTGTAGTGCTATCAGTGTTCTGGCTAAAAAAATAAATCATTACCAAGACAAATGTCAAGGAATTTTTTATGTGCTTTCCTCTAAATGTTTCACACTTCAGTTTCTTAAACCATTTTGAATTAATTTTTATGTTTGATAAGATATGGGTTAAATTTCAAACTTTTGCATGTGGATATCCAGTTCCACCAATGTTGTTTATTGAGAAGACTACACTTTTCCCATTTTGTAATCAAGGAGCAGCATTGGCAGATTAGGCAGCTTTATATGCATGTCCCCCTCCCCAAGTTCTCTGTTTTATCCCACTTGTTTGTATATCTGTTTTTGTTCCAGCACAATACTCTTTGAATTACCAAAGCTTTGTAAGAGAATTTGAAATCAGTTGGTATGATGTGTTCAGCTTTATTCTTCATTCTCAAAATTATTTGGGCTATTTGGAGTCTTTTGTGGTTCCATATGAATTATAGGTCTGATTTTTCTGTTTCTGTGAGAAATGCTGTTAGAATCTTGATAAGGATTGAACTGAATATGTAGATCACTTTAAGTACTGTGGACACTGTAGCAACATTAGTCATTCTAATACATGAACATGAGATATCTTTCATTTATTTGTCTTCAAATTCTTTCATCAATGATTTATAGTTTTCAACGTGCAGAGCTTTAACATCCTCAGATAATTTATTCTTAAATAGTTCATTATTTTGGTGTTATTACAGAGGGGATTATCTTCTTAATTTCTTCTTTGGTCATGTGTTGTTAGTGTATGTGGAAACATGACCAATTTATTTTTGTATCCTAACATTTAATTATTTACTTATGTATTGCAACAGATTTTAGAGAATTTTTAAGTATATATCAAATAACATAATCTGCAAACAGCTTAGAATTTTTATTCCAATTTGAGTGATTTTTATTCATTTATTTGTATTTTAATTGCTCCACCTAGGACTTCTAGTATTATGCTGAATGAGGGTGATGAGAATGTGCCCAGTTTATTGCAATGTGAGCTGTTGGTTCATCACAAATGGCCTTTTTCATGTTGAGATTTATTCCTTCTATACCTACTTTGTTGAAAGATTAATCAAGAATGATGTGTTGTGGAATTGTGCACCTGAAACCTGTAGAATTTTGCTAGCTGTCACCCCAATAAATTTAATAAAAAGGAAAACATTAAAATAATTATTTAAATTGAAAAAGAATGTTAATTTTTTTCATTTGCTTTCTTTTGAGATAATTACATAATTTACTATTTTTACCCTACATGATATTAATGTGGTATATTACATTTATTAATCTGTGAATGATGAACCATCCTTGCATCTCAGGGATAAATCCCACTTGATCAGGTGTATGATCCTTTCAATATGCCGATGAATTCATTTTGCTTACAATTTATTGAGTATTGTTGCATGCATGTTGATCTGAGATGCTGGTCTATAATTTTCTCTTCTTGCAGTATCCTGGCTTAGCATTTGTATCAGGATAATGCTGGTCTCATAAAATGAGTTTGAAAGTGTTCTCTTCTTTTCCCTTACTGCAAGCCCCTTCTCTTTCCCGGACCCAAGCTGCCCACACCGACTAAACCATTTTGATTTCCTCAGTGTACCGGAGGGGAGAGACAATGGGATCTCCTGAGCAGTGTCTCCCAACACTGGGGTAGCCAGGCACTATCTCAGCTTTTACTCTTCTCAGAGGGAGAAATAACTGGCTGAGTGCTCTCCCATGGCTCTGAGCAGTGCCACCATGGAAGAAGGGTGACACAAGTAAAGTGAAATTGTTGGTATTATCTTCTTTCTGCACCTATTCTTGAAGTTCTGCTCTACTGAGATGCTTGAACCTTGCAACTGAACTCTTCGGCACCCATAAGGTTGTGTTTGTGTGTTTTTTTGAAAGCAAATGATTGTTTCTGGGGGGAGTTGAGGGCTGGTACTTCCTTGTCCAATGTTCTGTAATGTCACTCTGAGCATTCTTGTGTCTTTTATATTTTATTTATTTATTAATGATTAGGAAAAGTATTTATTTTTTCTTTCTTTTTTTAATTCTTTATTTTATTGATTATGCTATTACAGTTGGCCCATTTTCCCCCTTCACTCCCCTCCACCCTGCCCATCCCCTCCCACCCACATTCCCCCCTTTAGTTCATGTCCATGTGTCATAAGTTCTTTAGTGTCTACATGTCCCATACTATTCTTACCCTCCCCCTATTTTCTACCTACTGTCTATGCTACTTATTCTCTATATCTTTTCGCCCTTCCTCCTCCTCCTACTTCCCTGTTGCTAACCCTCCATTTGATGACTTTTTTTTACTGTTCATATTTTTAATCTTCTTTTTCTTAAGTAAGTCCCTTTAACATTTCATATAATAAGGGCTTGGTGATGATGAACTCCTTTAACTTGGCCTTGTCTGAGAAGCACTTTATCTGCCCTTCCATTCTAAATGAAAACTTTGCTGGATAGAGCAATCTGGGATGTAGGTCCTTGCCTTTCATGACTTGGAATACTTCTTGCCAGCCCCTTCTTGCCTGTAAGGTCTCTTTTGAGAAATCAGCTGACAGTCTGATGGGAACTCCTTTGTAGGTTACTGTCTCCTTGTCTCTTGCTGCTTCTAGGATTCTCTCCTTCATTTTTACCTTGGCTAATGTA